>CAODLS011089137.1:0-14040 GCA_948243855.1 Flueggea neowawraea | reverse complement strand
TATATTGTGGTTAGTAGCGCCTTTTTGTCGGGCTACATATTTTTTGTAGTAGATGCTCCATTCCGGATGCTGTAGGGTTATGGGGTTTTGTATTTATTTTTGATGTTATGTTTTATGATTAGATCGTTTTGTATATTTGTACATATATTATATTTTGATATATGTATATGGTATGTATGTTTTCCTCCAACAAATGTTTTAAATAAATGAATAAAAATAGTTTTAATCTTTGAGGTTTGTATGAGAGGAGCCGGACTTCTATAGACGGTTCACCTCATACGCTGGTCATAGTCCCGGGAATGATCGTGACAAAGGTGGTATCAGAGCCTAGGTTTTCGTGAGTTTGGGGTCGGTATGGAGCATAAGTTGAAGAAATCTGGTCATAAATGGGCATTAAGGTTCGACCTAATATAAGAAGGAAGGAAGAGAAAGATGTGCTAGGGTTTTTCTCATTTTCCTCTCTTTCTTCCAACCCTAGCCGTCCACCTCTCTCTCAACTCTCTCATCTCTTTTCTTCACTTATTCAGCCAAAATCTTAAAGGAAAAAGGGAAAGGATACTTGATTCCTTCTCCTATCCTTGTGATTAAAAGGCTTTCAAACTTGTTTTGAATAAGAAAACATGTTTTCTCTTTGGTTTTGTTCAAAACCGTATATTTTGGCTAAGAAAGGACAGTTTTTCTTTGTGCTAGCACACTAGGTTGGTGTATGTGTGATTTGGTAGAAAGTAGTAGCTTTTTGAGCAGTCCTTTCAGTGGTATTAACAAGGATAAAGGGGTCAAAAACTTGTCTTTTTTATTCGGCTCTTTTGGTGGCAAAAGGATTCGATTTTTCACAAGTTTAGGTATAAATCTTCTCACCAAATTTTTTGTTTTGTACATATATGTTCCTTGGATGGTTTCTTTGTGTTTTTTGCTATATTAATAACCAAAACAGGGCTTAAAAGAAATCTAACAATGTGTTCTTTATCAATTTGCTCGATGCCTATTGTTGCCATTGTTGTTTTCGTTATTCTGCTTTTCTTGTTCTTTGAAGTATATGAAATTGCATGTTTTGATTGAATGTAAAATTTTAATCCTGCTTACAATGAATTTAATTGAAGTTTCCAATATTAGGGACATTGATCCATAACCATTTGATCCCAAAACTTATGTAGAGAAAACATTTGTCACTGATGATACTGGAGCAGGAAAACGTATTCGTTTGGAATACAATATTGTGCGATGGAGGGTTGTATTTTTTAAGATAATTACAAATTATTAGATATTTTAAGAAATAGATAAAATTTAGATTTTTTTGTTGAGATAATTAAAAATTATTTTAAAAAATCATAGTATTTATAATTATTAAAAAACAAATAAGTGTATATTTGTAATTATAAAAAATAAATAAGGATGCAGTAGTCTAAAAAAGTTTTTTCACATTCGTACATTTATATATGTTATGATTAATCAATGTAATGTTTGTTTACTTATATTTTTTATTATTAATTATTAATTAAAAATTATATTACAATTAAATTTTAATTTTTTTAATTAAAATAAACAATATATATAAAATAAAATGTCAATTCATAATCTTATAAAATAACAAAAATTATTTTATTTAATAAATAATTAAAAAAGAATTAATTTTTTTAGTTTATGAGTAATAATAATAATAAATGTGATTTATAAGAAATATTTAAAAAATATATTTTTTTTAGAGTTAGAAAGGAAGTTGTTAGGTAAAAATACTTTTAATCTTTTACTGGGTTAGAAATGGCAAAAGTGTCTGAGCCCGGGGACCTCCAGTGTGTGAGACTAGCGTGATAACCAACTACACCACCCAGACGTTTCTTTAAGTCTCATTCAAAATGAATGTTAAGCGCTAATAGCGGAGTTCCTCTAAGAAAACGATCCAATCCACAGCATGGTACATTATCTATAAACAAATTGCAATTGAATATCCCATTTCCCTAAAAATTTGCATTCTCGCTTGATGTCCACTAGTACAAACTTTCCTGACCCTTTCACAATTCTGTCTGACTTGGAGAGTGTGAAAGCAAGTTCTAAAGGTAATGACGAAATGACACAAACGTCATACTCATATACAATTAGGAAGGAACAAAAATATTTCGACAGGTGTATTTATTTAAAATAAATATTTAGTAGAAACAAATTGTAATAATCAATTAAATAATACTCCCTCAATCACATAATAAGTACTAACTATATTTTATAAAAATTAAAAAATACTTCTTTTGTCTTAATTTAATTGATATATTTTTTATTTTGAATGTCTCAAAATATAAACATATTTTTTTTGTTGTATTTATTATTAATTAAGTTATAAATTTATTTAAATTTATTTATTTTTAATTAATTTATTAATTATAAGCACAATTAGTCAAAGGGTATAAATAAAAAATCATATAAAATTGAATAATTTTGACTACTAAAACTACTATTTCTTAATTCTCATAAAAAGTAGTTAATGTCTATCAAATTAGGACAAAGAGAATAGTAATTTTAGTAGTTAAACTCATTTAATTTCATTTATCTTTTCATTTATGTTCTTTGAGTAAATGCGTTGATAATTAATGAATTAATTAAAAAAAATAAGAACAATATTGTAATTTTATTAATAATAAAAATAATAAAAAAATATATTTATATTTTAGGACACAAGTTTACTTGTCATCATGAGATGAATGAAATAAAAAATAAAACAAACACATGTCTTTTAAAACATAAAAGTAAAAATAGATTGAAAACTTAGTCTAAAACAAACACCTCCAAACGATGTTGGAATCCATAATCCCGCCATTCAATTAATTAGTGGACTTTTGAGTATGAAATTTAGATTTTTTTGTTCAACTTTGTTCTTTTGCTTATCTCTATCAGTTGTCCGAAATGGACAGAAGCACATTCACCTCCAATTTTCTACATGCAAATTTGTCTGCTGACTTTTCAGTTGACTGAGATTGCATATTAAGAACTTGTTTGAAAAGACTAGTATTTATTAATATCTTGTTAAAAAATATATTTTTTTTACTTTTTTATTATATAATTATTATAAAAATTACACAAAACATAAAAAATGTTACCCCTTTCAAACAAGCAGTAAAAAAGACGAAAGTCGCTGCAAAACAGTAATTTAAGTTTGAAGATCAACGAAAAGTGGGTCCCGCAACTAACCAACCAACGACAATTTGGTTCTGAACATAAACCAAACCTTCCAACATAGACACTACCTGTAATATCGAAACTAATACCAAAAGATTGGTAGCTTCAATGATAAAGAGTTTCGAAACTACTACCAATGAATTGGTAGCTTCAATACTAAAGCGTTGTAAGTGGCTAGTATAAGCAAATAAATTAACTTATCAATAAACATTCGAAACTGATAAAACAATTTTTTAGCTTATTTCTCATAAAATTTCTAACACAGCGATAATCAAATTCACAACAGTGCAGTGCCATGAACCAAAAACTCTCTTACAAACTAAACTACGTAATATACACCGACTAAAAACTCTACTCTACCCACTAATTACTACTTTCTAACATCAGACACGACCTCCGCCACGTTGCAGCTTCCGACCGCTTCCCAATTTACTAAGCACATGATTTCTCGAACAATAAATTAAACAAACCTTAAAATCTAACCTAAATTTCGAGAAACTGGGACTGATACGAGAGATTTTGAGGGTTTTTTTTCTTTTTATCCTCTGAGCATGTTTCTGTAACGAAGAAGAGAATCCAACCTCTGTAACTTCAGCTGCTGCTTGAACCTGTTAATGAAGTCGTCGGCTTTCTCGTCCACTCCGTCGTCTCCAAACGACACCGTTTTCTCCAACCTCATTGTCGCCGGCCTCCTCTTCTCCACTTCCTCCCAAATTGCCTCCATTTCCACCCCCACCACCTCCTTCTCACTAGCCGACTTCTTCATAATCTTCTCCCTTATCACCTGATTTTCCCTCGGCTCCGACACACTCCTCGTCACATGATGATCCGAACCCAGAACCTCTGTAAACGGTTCTGAATCGGGTACGGACCCAACTTCGGGTTCGGAGTCTGCTCTGTTGAGGTAGCTAGAAATTCTGAAGGACTTGACCCGCTCAAGAAGAGAAGGAGCACGCTCCAAGCGCGCCGATGTGTCGGGTTCCGTGTTGGTTTCCGGAGGAGGGAACTTGTAGAAAGAGAAGTCACCGGACTTGAGGCGATCTAAGAGGGAAGGAGCGCGAGCGAGAGGTGGTGGTGGGGGATGTGGATGCGACGTGGTGTGGGAAAAGCGGGAGGTGATGGCGATGGTGCCGATGACGAGGTTGAGAAAGAGGAAAAGAGAGGTTGGTGTAATCCAGCTGGTGAAGAATTCCAAGACTGCAACCATTTTTGCGTTTGTTGTATGAGAGAGTGAAAGGGAAGAGTAGAAGTGAGGAAGGAAGAGAGTTGGGGGGTTATTTGAAGTCCTCTGTTGCTGCGGCGGTGGGGTTCATGCTTTTACACTTCTTTGTCTACCTTTTTTTTTTGAAAGCATTCTACAATAATTATATACAATTTATTTATATAGAAAATTGAGTGTACCTCAATTGATATACAGTAAAAATTTTGATTAATAAAATGCAAAAGATGTAAGATGGTACTAATCTTCACGTACTATAAATCATGATGAGGCGATGAGCACGTGGTGTGTATCTGCAACTTAAATGCTAATAAACGAATCTTGTATCACAAAACAAGAAGAGAAAAATCTTATTCCTAAGAAAAGAGGCTGACGGCTTTGAGAGAGAGAGGGTTTTGTGTCTCAATGTGAGTGCAACCGACTTCGTAGGATTTCGTATATAGTCTCTATTTATAGTAGGCTAATTAGGGTTTCTCCTACACTAAATAGGATTTCCTATATAAATAGGAATATACTCTAAATAGAATTTTCTTCCTTAATTAATATTCCTAACTAAATAGGAATTTCTTCTATATAGGAAGTTTATATTTAACCCAATCAAATCGATTATCTAACCAATTAGTAACCGCCCTAATTAATACTGATCAATTCGGATTCGGGTTTCACCCATGACCCGGCATGGGCTGACCCATTTTTCTTTCATCTCCCACTCGCACATAACGGGTCTATCCCTCATGTTGTTTCTATGAATACTTATTCATAGATTTAAGATTTGATTTGTCATACGGCAAAGCCGGTTGCGAGACCGGTATACAATGAGAGCTTACGACATTGTACACTGGTTAAAGATATACAACAGTTCTCAAAAGTTGCTCCTATTTCGTTCAAAGCTTTCACTCATAAGCTTTGCATTATAATATGCCTCTTTACCCTAGTCCACTTTCCACAATCGCCGCTTTCTCACTTATTGATCTCTAGAAAGCTTAATTCGCGTTTACTTATTATGTTCCATTTAGAGACAATAACAAACGCCTAGTAAACGATGAAACTTTGCGAATGTGTTAAGAAAGTAGTCTTCCTCTTTTACACGATATGATCCATCATGGATTAACGTGTTTATCTAGTATGCCCCGTCCAGCCGAATCAAGCATGACTCTTCGAAAACACACTAAGTCAAACATGTTAACTCAAACTTCACGTATGTGATAGGAGTTTTGAGGGTAGGTACTGCAAAAAACCTCTTGTTTACTACAGGGTCTCACACCAAAGAAATTGAGATCATCCTTATGGAAATTTCTCATCCCTTGGTCGTCTTACACACATGATATGAACATGTGTCGTGGTGCTCTTTTCTTTTCAAGGAGCGCATGTTTGTTTAACACCACGCAGAGGCTTTGGTCAGAGTGTACTCCTGCTTCTACCTTTGTCCAATTAATCTCGAAGGACTACCTCTGATTTTAAGATGGAACTATGATGTGCCAACTTAGGCAAGGCATTTGATTACTCAGTAATCAATCATGAAACTCTTGTTTATGGCGTATCTAATTAACCATACAACTTCATCTTGCAACTATTGCAAGACAACATTCATGATTATGAACATTGCTCTCGCAAACACATTTTTATGTTCAAAATCTACCTCATCTTGGCATTTAACTAACAAATTATTAAACTCAAGGTAAACGCCCGTGTGAGTGGACTACTTCTCCATCCAACATGCTCTACTATACTCAATAGTCTTAGCAAACATAAATATATATTGTTTGTCGTAGTGTATTTCTAACAGTGATTATAAAATGACGATTTTATTACTTAAGAAAAATCAAACATACATGGTCTAAATGTAAATCTTTGACAATGGAGTTCAATATTACATTTAATGAGCTAATGTTCCTTTAACTTTCATATACCTAGAGATTCTAAATGTTCTTTGAACACCTCTTTTGTTATTGGCTTTATGAGTGAGTTTGCTATCATCTCACGGCTAGGAACATGCTTCATAATCATTTCTCCTTGTACAACTAGATTCTTTACAAAATGGTACTTAATATCGATGTGCTTACTTTTCCCATGGAATTTAGGATTTTTAGAGTAAGCCATTGCTGCCTTACTATCATTGTAGACAGTTATGGACTATTGTGAGGCTGTCAATCTAAGGTTTTTATAAAACCTTTTTAGCCACATGGCTTCTTGCATAGCGACTAAAAAAGCTATGTACTCGGCTTCCATGGTAAACAACGCTACATATGTCTGTTTCTTGCTTCCCCAAGAAAAGGGCTTCATTTCCTAGTAAGAAGATATATCCAGATGTGGATTTTCTATCTTTCACATCACCGCCTAAACCAACATCCGTGTATCTTTTTAGTCGAAGGTTGTCTCCTTGATAACACAGTGCATAGCTTGTCGTTTTCTTCAAATACCTTAGTATTCTTTTCACTGTTGTGCTTTTCCCAAGTTGGATTGGCGTCGACTTACTAAACTAATAGCAAAACTGATATCTGACCTTGTACACAACATTGCATACATGATGCTACCTATAACATTATTGTATGGCACTCTCTTCATTCGTTCAATGTCTTCTGGCTTACTTAGGCACATACTTTTGCTAAGAGACTCTCCTTTGGCAATTGGGGTATCTATTGGGTTGAAGCCTAACATATTGAATCATTCAAGGATCTTGTTAATATAGGTCTCTCAAGAGAGAGCCAATAAATTCCTTAACCGATCTGTAGTGATCTTAACCCCGAGAATGTATTCTATTTCTCCCATGTCTTTCATCACAAAGTTAGTCGACAACCAAGTCTGAACCCTTTTGATGAAAGAGAGATCATTCTCAGCCAATAATATGCCATCAACATACAAGGTTATGACGATGAACTTGTCGTTCTCGCGTTTGATGTACACGCAATGGTCCTCATAGATTACTTTGAAATCATATGAGATTATCGCTTTGTGGAAGCAAATGTACCATTGTCTAGAAGACTGCTTTAGGCCATGGATTGATTTCTTCAATCGGCAAACCTTATGTTCGCTATCAGGGTCTATGAAACCTTCAGGTTGAACCATATAGATTTCTTTGTCCAGTTCCTCATTGAGGAACGCAGTCTTCACATCCATTTGATGTAGCTCAAGGTCTAAACAAACGAATAACGCAAATATCAACCTTATAGAAGCGAATCTTACCACATGTGACAATGTCTCATCGTAATCAATGCCTTTTATCTGTGTGAATCCCTTTGCGACTAGCCGACTTTTAAATTGTTTGGGCTTTCCATCAACAGATCGCTTCATTACATGTACCTACTTATTACTGATAACCTTTCAACCTTCAGGAAGATCAACCAATTCCCAAACTTGGTTGGCCTTCATTGACACCATTTCCTCTTCCATTGCTTTTATCCATTCTTCCTTTGCTGGTGTTAACCTCTTCTATATTTTTAGGTTCGTTCTCGAATTGGGGTGCAGCTAAAAGAGTTTCGCTCAGTTCTTCTAATGAAAAACGTTGTCGGAGAAGCTGGCCTCTTTTAGATCTATGTGGTGGTTCCGCATATATTCATCAAGGCTTGGATTTGCACTCCTACTTGGATGAAATTCCACACTCCCAATGGAATTAGGAAACCCACTCCCACTCAAATTGAGGATAGGATTAGGATTATCCGCAATCATCGGAGGTTGAGTTCCATTCTCGACCTCATTTCTCCCACTCAAGATTGAGTGATCCTGACGAATTTGGTTCCTAAATCTCGTCTAAAGTGAAATTCTTATCCATTTCTCCCAGCTTAGGGAATTCGTTTTCTAGGAATGCTACATCCCTAGACTCATATTCGGTAATTGTACTGTTCTTATGCTCTCCTATTAGAACATATCCTTTGGAGTGTTCAGGGTATCTCATGAAGATTCCTTTACGAGCTCTTGGGCCAAGCTTCCCATACTTGTTTGAGGTGTTGTGTGCAAAAGCTATACAACCCCATGGTCTTAAGTGACCTAATGAGGGCTTGCGTCCATCGTCCAGTCCACAACTCATATGGTGTTGACGTCATTGATTTGGTTGGTACTCTATTAAGTACATGAGCAGCAGTGAGCAATGCGTCTCCCCAAAAGGAAATTGGCAAATTTGCTTCCGCCATCATAGACCTAACCATGTTAAGAAGAGTAATTTCTTCTTTCTACCATTCCAATTTGTTGTGGAGTTCTGGGAATTGACAGCTAATGTTCTATTTCCTTTTTATCATATAATACTTTGAATTCTTCCGAAAGGTACTCTCAGCTTCGATCAGTTCTTAAAGCCTTGATCTTCTTATCTATTTCATTTTCAACTAGATTTATAAATCTTTTGAAACAATGTAATGCTTCTGATTTATGGAAAATCAAGTATATGTAACCATACCTAGTAGAGTCATCAGTAAATGTGATGAAATAATGAGCACCATGCCTAGCCCTAAGAGTCATTGGCCCACAAATATTAGAATGGATTAACTACAATGGATATTCGGCTTTAGTTACTTTGTCAAATGATTTTCTAACTAGCTTTCTTTGAAGACAACATTCACATGTAGGCAACTCAACACTTGTTACATTGCCTAGTAAACCTGTCTTAGCCAGTCGAACTAATCATTCTTAGCCAATGTCGCTAAGTCTCGCATGCCACAACTTTGCATTTTCTTCAATTTTATTAGAAGAAGTAGAAGCAACATAAGAAAAACTAGGTTCATTAAAATTGTTAGGATCCACATCCAAAGCGACAAAACCATTCGAAATGTAACCAGAACCATAATAGACATTGTTCAAACAAAGACTAAAACCATTATTCTCAAAAGACATCCTAAAGCTAGCTATCATCAATTGCGGGACAAAAATCAAGTTCCTTCTAATTCCAAGAGCTTAGAGGACATCTTCGAAGATGAGAGATCGACCGCTTTGTAAATTTAATTTACAAGTGCTTATCCATTTAACTTCCTCTTTGGTGTTGTTACCCATGTATATCCATCTCGTTCCCTGGGAACCCGTCTAAACTCGATGAAGGCTTCCTTTGCCTTCGTCACATGGTTTGTGGCTCTTGAATCAATTACCCACAGAGGGTGCAACTTAGTCAGGAATACTGAACTAAATACATTTACATAACTATTACATAAGTCATTATGTTGTACCTTTGGAGGAGCTTTGCAATCTTTTGCAAAATGTCCTTTCTGTCTGCAGTTGTAACATTTCAGCTTAGAAATGTTCAGCTTTCTCTTGGCCTTTTTGTCCTTTTGACCAGACGACTTAGTCTTTTTCCCTCCACCTTTACCCTCAGACTTGAAAGATTTATACTTTCTTTTCTTTGAATTCTTATTTGAACGGGACATTGCCAAGTTAACCTCGGTATTTACAGTGATTGATTCAAGGCAGTCCTCTTCAAGCTCTAAATGACCAACAACTTCACCAAATGACTTGATGTCTCAGGCATGAGTTAGGTGCATCCTCATATGCTCCCAACTTTGAGGTAAAGAGCAAATAACGGCTTAAACCTTTTGCTCTTCAGTCAACTTATGACCCGCATCACTTAGCTCGTTGGTTATTTTGGCCATCTCTCATAGATGTTTCTTCATGGTGTGATCAATCTGCTTTTGATAGGTATCAAACTTAATGGCCACATGTCATCTACTGGGTGGGCCATGTGTCAATGAAGGACACGTGTCGGTTCGTCATTGGTATACGTGGCTGGCACTAATGATGTGGGTTGGTGACGTGGCATACACATGGCCTTAATGACACGTGTCAACACTTGACTGGTACCATGTGTCATCACAATGATGACGTGTATTCTGACTTGGTGGTGACGTGGAAAAATCTGAGTGGTTAACTCTTGCTTGCATGGCCCAATTAGGAGGTGCCACGTTGCCCTAGTCCGTCTGTTACTTAACAGAAATGATGCTCCGTCAAGCCAGATTCGTGAGGTGGCACATGAAAGCCATGTATCGCCTTCCCGACAGAATTTCGCCACCAAATTTTTCAGACAGGTCAAACAAATTTTTTTAAACACGGTGGTATAATCAGAATCACAAAATTCCAAACTTCGTTTTAGCTTATTCAGACAATCGAATCAATTGCATATCAATTATTTACATGAAAAACAAATTTTATTGGTAAAACAGTGAGGTCCAGTTGCAAGGTTACAAATAAAACACAACCTTATGAACAAATTAATAATCTAACCTACGCTCTGATGCCAATGAAAGCATTCTACAACAATTATATACAATTTATTTGCATAGGGAATTGAGCCTACCTCAATTGATGCGCAACGAAAATCTGGATCTATAGAATGCAAAGGATGCAAGGCGACACTAGTCTCCACATACTACAAATCACAGTGAGGCGACAAACACGTGGTGTGTATCTGCAACCTAAATGCCACTAGACGAATCTTGTATCCCAAAGCAAGAAGAGAAAAATCTCTTCTTCCTAAGAAAAGTGGCCGGTGGCTTTGTGAGAGAGAGGGAGAGGGTTTTGTGTCTTAATGTGAGTGCAACCAACTTCGTAGAGTTTCGTATATAGTCTCTATTTATAGTAGGCTAATTAGGGTTTCTGCTACACTAATTAGGAGACCCATCCTAATTAGGATTTTCTATATAAATAAGAATATATTCTAAATAGAATTTCCTTCCTTAATTAATATTCCTAACTAAATATGAATTTCTTCTATATAGGAAGTTTATATTAAACCCAACTAAATCGGTTATCTAATCAATTAGGAACCGCCCTAATTAATATTGATAAAAAACTATTATATATTCCAAGACTCATTTTTTTATTGAAAAAAAGCTGATTTTTACGGGCTTGTTTGAAAGAATTGTATTTATCAAGAATTTAGCATATAAAAAGAAAAGATACGCTACATTTTAAAACCTGATTGTTTGTTAACAAATAGCATTTAAAAGGTAAAAGTATGCTAAATATTATGTCTGAATATGTGAAATAACTTTTTTGCCTCTTTACACCAACATGCATCTTTAAAATTAAATTTCAATTAAAAAGTAAGGGTATAATTGAAAGAAAAAGAATTCTACTAAGCAAAAAAAATTCATTGAACTTTTTACCCCGATGAAACAAAAAATTCAACTTTTAACTGTTTAAAAATCTGTTATTTGTGATAAATTCTACACTTTTCCAAACTTCTTTGCCATGGAAAATTCATGTGTCTTAAATTTTGTATACATTGAACGGTTTCTAAGAAATAACCGACAAAAACAAACCTATGTCCGTATCTATCGATGCACTTTTGTTTTGTTGTATCAATCTTGTGCAATTAAGAATTTTTTTTAAAAGGGCTCACACAAGTCCCAACTCAATTAGACTGTTATCGAAAGTGTATATCATTATTTCTAGATAATCCAGTTAAATTGGTCTCTTTAACAGATAATGAAACAAATAAATTCATTATTAAGTAATTAGTAGCAATAGGGGAAGACATCCCTGTATAGTCCAAATACAAAAACTGTAAAATGACATGTGGCAAATATAAAAATTCATGATAACTTAGAGGTAGATCTAGATCATGTTTGACTAACCAGTTAGTACTACTATTAGCTTCCCTAATAACATGGCTAATAGAGACAATTCAAGGACAGTTTAGTAGCTCTAGCAAGCTTTGCACGAGTGCCTGTTGACGACCTTTCTGCAAGTGAGGATTCATAACAATATCAATTGCAATGGTGGAGTATATTTTGATATTCTTTATGCCAAGCCATTTTAAGGTCATATTTTAAAGCTCATAATTCAGCAAAGAAGAGAGAGCATGAACCTAAGTTCACAGGGAAACAACTTTCAACAATATCTGAAGGATTCCGAATTAGGCCTTCAGAAGCACTACGTCTTGAATTTGTGTTCATTGCAATTAAGAATTTCAGATTAACTTTTAATGACCAAAGAAAGGAATTTCAAAAAAAAAAGTTTAATTAATAAGGTGACTAACACGTGTTAGAAATATTGCGGTGGTTTAAAATTGTGGCAAAAATTACATTACGAACGTATTTGGATACTTATTAATTTCAGATGGAGACATCATTGTTGTCCTCAGTTGACGTCAATGCCCAAATTAAATTTTATCCGAATCTTGCAATATTGTTCACATGGAAAATAAATTAGGGTAATAATTAACTAGGCACTTGTTGATGTTAGATTGGACAATGTTTCTTTCTTTTTTATTTTACTTCCCCTGTTCGCATGGTGGTCAATTATATTTATATTAGCACTTGTTTGCTTCGATGATCTACTTATAAAAAAATTGATTCCAGAGAATTTATATTATTAAAAAGGATTTTTTACTGACAAAATTATATTTTTTTATATTTAGTTCATTCTTTAACTCCAAAAAACTTTTTTCATTGAGTGTTTAGAATAGATTTTTATTTTCTAAGAAGTAGTTTGTAAAGTACACTAATACTCTTGTCATTAAAATATCAAATTAAGTAAATAAAAATATGCTTTATTTTTATATTTATAAAAAAATTAATTAATTACATTAAAATATAATAAAAAATTATAATTAGTCAAATATTAATTAAAAAGTAAAAACATAATATATGCACTAATATTCATTAGTTTATGAATAACATAATAATAATAATACGATAAAAATATATAAGTATAGGATTTTACTTTTATATGATAAAAAAAATATTTTAGTCCTGATAGATTATTTTTATTCAAAAAGTAGAATTTACCCACTTCCACCTTAGTAATTAAGTTCCTCATAAATTAATAAACTTGACCGAAAGTCGAAATTCTTTTAATTTTTAATTTTTTTAAATTAAATATATTAAAAATTGTTACTTTTAGAAAATTTTGTACTTCCATATTACACTTACTGCAAACCAAACCATGGTCAAGTATACTGGTCTTTTGTTTTCAGTATAGGAGTACAACTTGACCACAATTTCCACGTGTTCCAACTGCGATTAATCGAAGTTAACTGTCTTAGTTCAGTGCATGTCAACTTTCCCATTTTAGGATTAGGGAGAGATCGGAGAAACAAATGCATAAATCAACCAGCAAAATGATGAATTAATACAAGTTTTCAAACAAAGAAAAATGAATTCGCCGGTCCAACGTGGTAGGCTTTCAACATATACATATTAACATGCTCCAACTTATTAAACAAAATCATATAGATAGCTGCTTACTTTAAACTTTGTAATCATAAGACATTGACCCATACAGTTGAATAATAAGTCGTTGCAGCTGGTCTTATCTTATCTAACTAATTAGACTATTCTTAATCAAAGGTCTCTAAAATCGTCCCGTGAAATGCCTGCTCAGCATTTTTATTATTATTTTATTAAAGTCTCCAGTTCCTAACCCCTCAGCTTTTTCATCCGTAACCCAGAGACTACTTTAAGAGTCTCGCGAGACGCATACTCAACTTTTCATGAAACATAATTTTATTTTAATCCTCAACTTTTATCTACTACTTCATTTAATACTTTCTACTCCAAATTTATTAAAATAAAAATAATTCATTCAAATAAAAATATTACATTAAAATAAAAATAATTCATAAAATAAAAAAATAAATTAAAATAAAAAATTACATTAAAATTAAAATATTAATAATAAAATATTAAATATTACATTAAATTAGAAATACTACAACCCATATTTTTCACAAATTTTTT
>CAODLS011088982.1:0-24140 GCA_948243855.1 Flueggea neowawraea | reverse complement strand
TTCTTTATCTATTTTCTAGGTTTACATTTTGGCATTCGGTAATCGTTCGACATCTTCGACCTAGTGAGACATTCCGTTTGATAGTGAGTGCCCTCTTGTTCGGGCTCGTTTTGTTTATGTTAGAGCTCCACATCGAGTTGTTGCTGGGATACTGTGTATTGTTTTGACTTTTTGGTTACTCTTGGATTTATTATATTACGATTTATTTTGTATAACTTATATTACATATTTATATGTTTTCAGTATTTAATGTTTTAACCTTATAAGTGGTTTAATAATTTTTATTTTAATTGAATTGGGTAGAGTGTATGATCTCCGAGGCTTGTGCGAGATAAGTCGGGATTCCATAGACGGTTCACCTCGTACGCCGGTCATGGCCCGACTTGGGTCGTGACAAAAATTCACATACTTATAAAAAAAACAATGCTATATATTACATTATCGAATATATGACAACTTTGAAAGAAAAAAAAAGATTTAATTATGTTGTATGCCTTAATTAAATGATAGATTTGTACAAATAGAAATATTAGTTTAGTATTTCTTATAATGTTAGAATACCAAACTTAGTTGTATAAATGTCATAATGTTAAAACATAATCTCAATAATGTCATAATATATAACATCAAAATCTCATCCCACCCCCATATTTTAGATTGTCTCTTTCTCTCTCTACCACCCTCTCCTCTCTCTATGCTCTTTTCTCTCTCATATGCCTATCTCTCACTTCAGAATTCTCTTCTACTTCCCTTCTCTCTTCCTCTCCCTCCTCAACAAACCCTAGTCGCCCTCTCATTCTCATCTCTTCCTCTTTCTCCTTAACAAACCCTAGTCGCTGCTAAGTTGAAGCTTAAGCTGCGATCTAGAATCAAGAAATACTCTGGAATTGAAGATCTTCTCGCCTCGGTTCGCAGATCTAAAGTGGTGGTGTATTGCTTGATTGTTTTCCTTTTTAAAAAAATTCAAATTTTGTTTTTCTGTGTTGTTGCTTATAATGAAAAAGCTTTGATGTATTATGTGAGATTTTTTGTGGCAGTGCCTTGATTTGGTTGTTTTTATGTTTTGATTGGACAGCGATGACGATGGAGACTTTTGAAAAATTTTGTGTTTTGTCACGGAGACCTTCGGTGACCTTTGTGCACCGAATTAATTACCATTAAAATAATTAAAACTTGCTAATAAATATGAATAAATTAGTTAATTAAAAATCTTCAATTGAACTTAATTTCTTATAAAAAAATTAATCTGCACAAATAATTCAGTTTAATTCAAAAGTCCTTTGGAAGACCTACAAAAATATTTTTTTGGAGACTTTCAGAGACCTCTAGTGGAGACCTTAGAGATCTTCAGTGGAGACTATTGGATACTTCCAGTGGAGACCATTGGATACCATTGAAAACCTTTAGTGGAGGTCCCTAGAGACTCTGGAGGTCTTCAGTGAAGATCCTTGAAGACCTCTGGAGACCTTTCTTACTTAATTTGATTTTCTCGCAAAAAATCAATTACTCACAATTTCTCACTAAAATGACATTTTACAAATTAGTTTCTCTTACTGGACACATTTGTAAACTAGTTTTTGAGGTCACCCTCTTGAAAATTGGTATTTTAAACTTATGTGAGTTTCGGGAAAAAAGAACCTTAAGAAAGTGTAATTCTTCCAAAAACATAAGGCCCATCTGGGTAGTTGATCTGAGTTGGTTTCGCTCTTTGAACTGGACTGGACCTCATTTGACTTGTCTTGCTTCTTACATTGACCCATTTCATTTTTCTTTTCTCTTTATCATCTAGTTTTCTTCTCTTTGAACTTTTCATACCTAAAGTTTTCCATTTCCCTTTTTTAATTCTTGACGGGGAGATCCCTCCAACTTAAATCTTGGAGAAGATTATAACTACTAACACCTCACAACGATCTTTTGAAGGTTTATTGTTTCTTTTGAAGGTTTAGGCATCTTGGAAAAAAAAATCTTTATTGGTCTATTATCTTACTTAAATAAATTATGATTTTTTTTTTATATCAATCAGATTGAGTATATGTTTTGAGCATAGATCGATTAGAAATAAATTGGCGAGATTCCATAGAAAAAATAATTTTAAAAAGTGAATCAATGAACCGTCTTTTTTAAAACACTTGCGTACATGAATAGTTGAATACTAGTCTAAAGTGGCAAAAAACATTTACGATAATACGTTTGCTACTTTGCTATGTTTTTTTTCTCCTATGAATGTATTTCTTGATTAAAGAATATTGATCAAACAATGATATGAACCTATACATAGTTAGAGATCTAAATTGATAAATTTGTAAGAATTGAATATCTTTAATTAATTGGCTCTATACCATCTCGGATTTGGATTTAATTCTACCACAAAAAATGTTTTATTTACCAAAAAAAAAAAGCAAAAGAAACCCTGTAAGGAGTATCCACTGCAAGAAAAATCCTCGATAGTTACAAACAAGTGGATAGAAACTTAAATTTGACGTAATAACTGGTGACGAGAATAAATCAGGATTTTTGATGAACATATATGAAATGAAATATGTTAATATGAAAATATTTAACTTCATATTATAATTTTGATGAACATATATAAAATAAATTGCGAATTTTTTCATCGTTTAACAAAGTCAATCGATATTAAGGCACAATAGTGGCGAATTCAGAACATGTTACTTGGAGGGTCAACTTTTTAACTAAAAAGAATTATCCACAACAAATATATATAAACTAAAATAGCAATATTAAGTCTTAAAAAACGAGTTTAATAATTAAATGTATGTATCTATAATGAGACTTCATGTAGAGACTTTGAATCATTATCTTCAATTATCTTTCAATCACTCATTTAACTACGTTGGATCCGCCTATGAGGCTGAGGTTGAGGGTCCTTTATATCAAGTGATCCTGTACAGGTTAATAGATCATACTACCTGATCTAAGAGCGGCTGAGCTTCGAGGATCTGGGTCCGGGGACATATTTAAAGATCCTGTAGAGCCTCTGAAAGAAGCTCATCATATGTAAGGTCCAAGAAAGCTCTGTTACATGTAAAATACAAACTATACTTTCTCAAGATTACACGTACCAAGTTACCACCATTAACTAAATCTGACGTGTGCAGCTGGCAGAAATTGACAGCTGCCACACTGCCAGTCCAATAAAATGCCATCCATGTACATCTAGCAATTCATAATTGATGAGCCAGAGACATTGTCCGATGAGCTCTCTTAACTCCGGAAGACCATTTTGTATCCTTCGAAAACGTTCTATATATCACTACGTTTTTAACCTCGAAACTCATGAATTTCACTCGTCGATTGTAGTTGATGTCGAACAAAAACGTTTCGTGAAATTATTTTTGTAATTGATTCAATTAAATTGTATTGATATTCATACAATTAAAAACAATATTATTAGGGATCTACCTAATGTAGTTTCGATGTGAATACCTTAAACACATAAATTGAAGAAGCCAATATATATGAATGAGCTTGTAGCTCATTATAATAATGGAATCAACTCTAACATTAAAAAATTATGAGTTCGATTTTTAATGGAAACAAATAAATTACTTATCAAAAAAATAAAAGACGGCTCAAAGTGTTCTACATGATTTTAAACAGAACAATTTCTCTATATTTAATTGGATTGATAATGTAAATTTTATAGATGCTTTAGCTTTTTTTACAAAAACGGTCACCCACTGTGAGAATTAGAGCATTTATAATTTCTAATTTCTCAACAACTGTCAGGCAAGTAGTTATTTCAAGGCCAACATACCAACCACTCAACTAACAACTTGTTAGTTTAAGTTTATTTAAATCATAAAACAAGGACGTCTCCCTAGATCTAAACTTTATTAGATTGAAAATTGCCGCATAATCACGTTCAATTAGGTCTTTTTCTTTTAATCGGTGACGTTCAAATAGGTCTTTATCGTCCTCCTTTTCTCTATATATATCTTTTGTCATAAAAGAGGAAAGATGCAATTCAACACAAGAAAATAGATTTGTATCACCGAATGACAAAGAAAGTATAGAAAACAGATGATAATGCTTATCAAAAAAAAAAAAGATGATTATGCATGTGAAATTGGACAACAGAACATTTCTTTTCCTCCTAATCACAATGCCTCAACCACAATTTCCAACTCATTTCAAAGTGGGATTAGGGTTTCTTTCGATCACGTGAGATCTTAAGGCTTTTAGGTTGTGTTTGCTCGTGACAATATATTTCTTGGCACTCCCACAACAAAAACATATCTTTGCATCTATTCTTGCCTCAACTTTTTCAAGTAGATTTTACATCAGAGCCTTCATTGAAGGATTAAATTGGGATGCGAAACAAATGATGGAGTGTGTCAAATGTGTTGGCCCTCCATTTACAAAAGTTTTCTTCTACATTGGACCCCTTTTAATGGAGTCTTCATATGGGGTCGACCACTCTTCACATGACCACTTTCTATTGTCTCTCATGTGTGCACTTACGTTCATCATTGCTCTCTTTAGTTCTTCTTTTGTTTTTCAGAACGGTTCTCTTTTGTTTTAGAAACATATATTAGTCCGTGATCTTGGTAGATTTCATACTTACGGCTTCTAATGTATTTTCTTAGTTAATCTGACCATGAACAGGTTTAATCATCAAAATCACTGACGGGATCAACTCTTGACGAGATAGTCTTGAGGGGACAAGCTATATTATAGATATCGTCTAACAAAAATGTTCATTATTTCGGTACGAATACTCTAGATATCATAGCAAAACCGTTCGTTTTTTCGGTTTATGTAATTAATGTTCATTTGAAAGGTGTATAATTAACTCAAGTAACTAGAAAAATGAAGGGATCAAAGTGTTAAAAAATAATAATTAAAGGACCAAATGTATGCATATGCTCTTTGTTATCTCTCTCTGAGAACAGTTTAATGACACTTTCAAGCTTTATGTGAGATGACGCATGCTATACATTGCATGCTAATGAAAAAGAAAAGATAATTAAAGTGCAAATAATAAAGAACCATCTTCATGTGACACAAAAGATATCACAGGCATATATGCCTAGCTAATATATATCTTTAGCACTTTAACCCCTTTAATTTTTCCTTTTGGTCCTTCTTTGGCCTTTCCATATGTTTTGATAGGTTGATCTCAGCCTCTCCAATTTTTTTTTTTATCGAGCCTTCTACTTCACTGGAGGAGACTTTAAGCGTACATCCGCATGTCGTAGGGCTTGAACCCGGGATGCACTGTATCCACCGGGGAGGCTCAACCGGCTACTCTAGCAGCTCACGGCTCTCCAAAATCATTCAATGCATACCGACTACATGATGCTATAATATTTAGATAATGTTTCTTTTTATGATTGGGCTAGCTACTAACTTCACTATATAGTACAATATATATGTGTAGTCCAGATTAATTAAATGGAGTGTCTCTTTCTATTTCCTTGCTGGCTGGCTCTACCTTTTGTGGACATAAATCTTGTTGTTCCATAATACTATGGAAATGGATACTACAAAAACCTCTGACAAAAGGAAGGTCCCCTGTTTTGTCTTTGCTTCTCTATCCCTCTCAGTAAAAACCACACAGAGAAATGGGCCTATACATAATATTTCCAAATGTAATAATCAGTATGGTAATTATATCATGCAATGTAATTTTATATATAGTCTTTTAGTTTATATATTTCCTCCTACCATTTCCAGATGCTTAGTTTGCAGCATATTGATCCAGATTAGTAAAACTTCTCAGGTACCATTTAATGGTAAAAACACCTATTAAAATGGAATGAAAGAATTAGTATAAATGTTTAGATCACTCTCTGCTAAATTGATCATGTTAAAAATTAACATAGTATGGTAGTTAAAGTTCAGATAAATATACCCATGCAATATTGTAACACGAATAAGAAAGTAATTTGCACACATCATTCCAATATAGGTAGGAGGACAATATGTTTCATACTTGATTTGATAGTTAACCTTTCTCTACATGTTCTTGTTTTACCTATTAATTGGATTTTGAGACCAAAAAGTTATAATGTCGTCCCTAGCTTTTCTAATTGAGATTTCCATGATGATAGCTTAATTATAAGTCTAAAAAGGTTTCTGTTTCTTTGCAATTTGATTGTAACCCTTAAACGTACTAAGGATATGTGAACAAATAATATCAAGTCTATGTAAGTTTTAATTAAGTGGTAAACCATGAAAGTGGAAGTAATGATGAAGAATAGGATTTTAAGAGTTCAGAAAATTAAGGCGGAGAAAAAAGGTTGAAGGGGACCATAGATCAATTGAATGATCAAAATCCTCCGTCATCAAGTGCGTTACTTTTTTTTCCAATCCTTTACTCTTATTGAAATTTTAATTATGTGTTCATCCATTTCACGGTCTTGTTTGCTTAATGAATCTCCACTTTTTTAGATTTTCATTGAATATTGAAGCATTTAGGCTTTTAAACAAACTTGATTCCATTAGAACATTCTCATATCTCTTTTTTTAAAAGATAAGGAGGTGAAAAAAGTCCAAATTAATTATTTTATCCTTTTATCTCTACCAAGGTTTGAAACGTCCACATGTAAAGTCTAAATTAATTATTTTATCCATTATCTCCACCAAGGTTTAAATATGGACCGTTTATTTATAAATATTAGGTGATTACTCCAGAACCAGCCCCTTGGAGCAAATGTACAAAGTAAGGTTTGAACCTACAACCTCTTGTGAGATAAAGAAGAGAATTTACCACTAAAACCATTTCAATTTCTTTAAACTAAAGTTGATTCTAATACTAATAAATTTCAAGTCTATTGGTGTTTTTCTAATAAATCACTTTTTATACGTATGTTATTTCTTATTAAAAATTAAACTTTCAACTCTGTATGTAATATCGAATTCAGTATCACTAGATTATAAACCATAAAACTTAAAGTGCATTGTGTTAAAATTATGCGCACAAGCATCAACATCTCTAATGGTTCCAACTAGCGCTTCTGTGAAGATGGAAGCAAATTGTCTCCCAACCTCTTTTCTTCATGAATTATTCGGAGCACCTCTTTTCCCATCATTTCTTCAAACTATAACAATCTCACATAAGATTATGTGAATACAATGCCACTTAATTACGTTAATCATATGATTTATTATTGGTAACCACTGAGTTAACTTCGCAAATTGTTTGATTAGAGCTTGTGAACTTCCTCGTGAAATGTGAATTGTTCTGGAGACCAAGAAGCAAGCATGGGACATGATTATACTTCTTATCCAAATAGAAATTAAAAGGAAGAGACAGTGTTTAATTGAGTCACACCATATAACCAACTCTGAAAGTCCTACTGAATCTACATTTAATTCGACTGTGATCAATTTTAAAAATCATGGCTTCAGCTGCTGAACTTTATTATGGTAGAAAACTAATAAGGGTGTAAATTATCCGAGATACATAGCTTAATTCAATTAGTGAATAGGTCTACTTTGAATTTTATTTTAAATTTCAATTTAGGATAATATTGGTGTCTTGAATGAGACAATTTTTTCTTGTCTCAACTGCACACAATTGACGAAATTTTCATTGCAATATTTTCTCTTCAGTTTATAAACAATTGAAATTCGAATGATAAAACATTCAACTTAAGCTTGTAAATAAGTTCAATAATGCGTTTGAAGATACATTTATTATCCGATGCAACAGAAATTGGGAATTAATGAATGATCCACATTTGCTAGAAGGCATGTATATATAGTAGTGGCAGTGGCACTGTGCTATTCACCAATTCAATTCTCTTGAGCATTATGAGTTGGCCACCAACACCAATTGAGGCTCTTAAAACACACATGTCTTTGTTTTTGTCCATGCATGAGCTTCAGCCTCTTTGTGTAGCACATGTGTGTGTTGTTTGTTAAACTCCCTGTGTGTGGAACTCTCATTTAGAAGAAGTTTTGCCAAATGGGTCCTATTTTCTGAATTTAGGAACTTATGGACCCCTTCTCAGTTCTGGGTAGTTAGACCAACTCCAACCCAGCGTTGGAGTTGCGTGAAGGCATGAGCCAACCCAGCACAAAACTCAACTGAATTCACCAGCCCGTGAACAGTATCAAGCTACATTGGCGTGCCACTGTTCACGGGTTAAATTTTTTTATTTTTTGTTTTAATCTTATTATTATTTTATCAAACCACATAATTAATTTTATTTAACAAATAATTAAGAAAAAATTGCGTTTTTATTTAGTTTGTGAAAAAATAATAGTAGAAAATGTGATTTAAAAAGAATATTGAGAAAATATTCCTTTTTAAAGTTGAAAATAGAGTTGTGTGTTGAAAAATTTTTTATTGTAGATGTTGTATTTTTGTGATACGTTGTACAAAAATAAAGTTTTTGGTTGGAGATTGCCTTACGAAGGGCAATTGGAATTCTTGTGATACACAACTATCGCACATAAGCTGCTTTAATTTCTCTGTACATACATTACTACATACATGGCTTCACTGAACCGTTTCTCAAATATATCAAACTGTTATGTGATGTTGTCACTCTCTAGGTTGTTTGTGATACTCTATGGCAGATTGCCAGGGATATTAAATATTGGAACAGTTTTTCTAGGGGAACTGATGTTTGTTTTTTTAATATTGATTTAACTTGTTATATTTAATATATTGTAATTCTAAGAAATTGGGTTATTTTTTCTACTTTTTTACTATATGATTTACTCAATCGAAAATATGCTATCCATCACTCTCAATTTACATAAAAAAAAAGCAAAAATCACAACATGATCTTACGAATTCTTTTTATAAATACCCATTGTCTGATTTAATAGCTTTAACATGATACTATTATATGGAGAAGTTTGGTATTCGAATTTATCAATATAATTTTAAGAATCCGTTGTTTACACTTAATTAAAGGCGAGTGCTTGCCAGGGACGACATAGTTATGATAAGTTATTTGTTTATTTTTACGGAAATCAAACTTCGATTCTCTTAACGTTGGAGACAACTTTAGTACCAATTAATTATAAATTTATTTGTACTTGTTAGTTTTCCTTTCTCTTATACTAATTACTACTACCCATTGCATCCTATTTGTCATGCACTTGGTTAAGTTTTTTGATACGTCATTTTATTTGCTCTTATAGATAATCAAACTCTCGACTCGTTAGTGCTAGAAACGATTTCAATACCAATAAATTATAAGTCTTCTTTTTTAATAATAATGAACTACAAGTATATTACCTCTTTTGCTAATACTAATTACCAACCATTGTATCCTACTTGTCATGCAATTAGAGATTAAATTGTTTCTTTTTACTGTCATTCATCAATTTATTAATTTCAAAACAAATTTCAAAAAAAAAATTCTTGTCAATAGAGGTGACATTGTGCATCAAACATTTCCCAACTACATGGATTGACCACCTCCAAGTAAACGAGTGTGATAGGGTTTGGTGCCTAAAAACACACGCCTCGCCTTGCATGAATTAATGTTGATTGGGAATTGGAGCCCTTTTGATCAAGTGTGTTAAGCTCCAACCTCACGCCCAGCCCATGAGCGGCTATAAAGCCAAGCAAAGACGAAGAGATGAAGAAAATATAAAACAGTTAGAAAGCAACAACCTTTGATTTTCTTTCATAAGCTTTCACTTCCAATCTTGGCCACGTACCAACATATCTGTTATACCATACAAGTAGCCCATCGTTTTCATCTATTTATCTCTCTCTACTGTTTTTTATATATCCTTTCGTTTGAAATATAAGTAAAGGCTATCTTCTTTTTTTGAATCTTGGAGTAAAAACTACAATTAAACACTGCCGACTGAAGTTGTTACCATACTAATAATTAATGAATGCATTTCCATTTTTCTAGGGATATTATATTTTTCTTTAAAAAATTGTAGGTAATTTATTTCACTTGTTGTTCTTGTTCTATGAATCGTGCATCGATCAATGAACTTAAATTATGGAGTACCAGTGAATTTTTCTGACGGCCCCATTTTTCAAATTGTGAGTGTATAAAATTAATTTCTTAGTTTTAGGAGATTGTGAGACTGATACATGAATGAATTTTATTTCATGTAGGTGTCAATGCCATGTATTTAATGATGGGGGAATTACATGGTGTAGATAAATTTTTTTACAAATTTTGTAATAAACGGAGTTTTAACTTTTTAGCTTACAAAAGTCTGTTCATAATTTGATACATTTTTAATATATTTATTGCAAAATAATAGTTTTAGTTTTTTTCCTGTATTTGTGTAAACTTTCCTATAATTAATAGACCAACTGGTTTGAAATTCTCCAGCTTTAATTTTTAGAAGAAAAAAATGCCTTAATAATTTTTATTATTTCAAAAAAAAAGCCCCAAGTAATTTTTTTTAAAAAATTAAACCATCTTTTTTAGAATTAGAGCATTAATAACTATTTTCATTTCGATAAATATTTATAGAGATTTAAACTACTCTTAGCCAAAAATTTGGACTTCTATTCTCTAACAAATTAAGTCCATTCAAAATTTTAATGTGCAAATCACTGATCTTTTTGGTAAAAACTCTAATAATTTTTATTGTTCTTAAATGTTGTTAAAGTGAAAAAAAATGCATGTTGCAATTTCATGTATATGTAATGTGCATAATTAATAAATTTTGAATGGCAATTGAATATAATGTCACATATACAGGTGCCTGTGTCTCCATACCAGTGAAAAAATGGGAGTGGAATGATATTAAAGACAGAAACAAAAGAGGAAGATGATTGATACATACGTAACTTTGTTGAAAAATTAATTAAATAGACTAAAGAAGAATATTTATGGTTAATATGTCATTTTCTATGAGATTAGATATTACAAAGCAAATTTTAATTAATTATTTAGTCCGAGCTGCCCGTTGGGGCATTTGCTTATTTCCTTATCTTCTTCTTTGGTGGCTCCGACAGTCAGCACACTCCACAACCAAGAAGAGAGGACAAAAAGAAGAAAATGAAAAAATTGAAAAAAAAAATCTGTTTGGTAATTACAAAAATATTAAAATATGGTAAATGATTGATATTATACCCAATTCCACTCTTTTTTTTGTTGACTTGATACCCAATTCCATTCTAAACTAAATAATTAACGTATTTTACTATTGGAATTAACTCCAGGAGCACAACTTTATCTATAAATCCAACTAATAAAATAAAAATTTCTAACAATATTTATACAGCTAATCATCTTTTTTTTTTTAAGTATACAGCTAATCATCTAAATCTATACTCCATCATGTTTTTACTTAAACATTGAACTTTTAGACCATCATGTTAATTCAAAGAAAATATTTTTGTTCAACGTATAATTTTAAAGGGTGTGATTAACACAAAATAGGAAATTTGTACGGTGAGAATTATTATTTTTTTCTTCTTATTACTTCAGAATTAGAATAGTAATGTCTTTTTTTTTCAATCGAAGAACAGTCTCCCAACACGTATCTTTTCTATGATTTGAATATCTGACTTTTTTGATAAATAGGTCAGCCAAACCCAAGCTTGTTATGTTAAAACACTGACCCAATAACTTGTTAATAAAATTAATGAAACTTTAACACCTTATAGATATATATAATTAATGCAAGAACATTTTGTACTCTTAGTAACAATCTCTCTCAAACATTTACAAGTTAGCTAATAGATACTGTTTGCAAAACATAGCATCGAAGGTAAAGAAAAAAAAGGAACAATCATTAAGTTTTTCTTTTTCTATTGTTCTTATTATTACTAATTTTATTTTGTTTAATTACGCTGCTAAAGTGGGAAGTAATTTGACTTAATATCAAAAAAGGGTGCAATTATTGACTTAATATCAATCATGAATGTGCACATTTCTTATGTTTTAAGCTTCCTCTTATATAAAAAAAGGGTGCAATTATTGACTTAATAATGTCTTCTTGTAAAATTTTATTGTTTTCTGAATATCTTTAATAACAGATTTTCAAGTAGAACTAATAATATGCTTATAATGTGGGATTTATATAGTACACAGGCATTATATCCATTAGATTGTTAATGTCCCCACTTAAAAGAATCCAAGAATATATACGACTTGATTTTAGTTAAATCAACACTCAAGATCAATTAACAATCTCTTAGTGACCAAATCATCAACCACAAAAAGTAGAAAGGTGCAAAGAGTCATGTATTAGGTCCACACAGAATTTTGGAGTTTATTTTCGATATTATTATAATTCAACATATTGTGTCCTTGAATCGAGTTGTCAATCCTCCACCTTATTATTTTTTTAAATAATCGATTTTATTAGTTTATTGTTTGTGTACATCCTTCTCCAACACCAAAACAATGAATTAAGGGGAAACATGTACCACCTTGCTATTTTATTAGACAATTGATAAATATACAACCTACCATTTAATATGATTCAAACAAATTCATAATAATTTTTTTTAATCAAATCACTCGGTATTTAGATGTAGCTAGCATATGATTAATCAAAATTTGAGTCGAGCAAAAGCCATACGGGTGACAAAACTATGGTTTTAAAAATTCTCCACATTTACAATTTGAACTCGAGACTTTTCGTTAAGAAAGAAAGAGCCGTTATCACTCCTCCACAACTCCCAGTGGTCAAATTCATAGTTGTTTATTGAATAGAATGAATATGTTTTTTTATATATAATTATGTTAAATTGGTATGTTGCAAAATAAACATACCAAATGGAAGCAAATGAATACTATGTGTTAGATTTTGGTTTTAATGATGATGAATGCAAAACATCCATGAAAAGATGTGTAAAGGTGCATATTGGCTATTATGGGCGTAAAAGAACTTATTATGCGAGTAGTACTGGGCACATCAGATATTGTGCGCATTATACAAGGCTCCATTGACATAGAAGAGAAGAGAAAGCTTCAGGTGACATAATATGCACGTAGTATAAAATACTATGCGCATAGACGATACTTAAATCCAAACTGAAGTGAGTACATGAAGACAAGGAAGCCACGTACTACCCTTTGTATGGGCGTAGAAGGAAAGGGCAACATTTTGAAGAAGACTTATACTACGCACGTAGTACAAAATACTAAGCACGTAGACAAAGTATGACAATTAATTCCAAAATGCGACAAATTATGTTGAGATGTGTCAGACTTTAAAAAAGAGAATATTTGCTGACAGATTAAAATACGTCAGAGGCTCACATTCTACGCACGTAGAGTGTTTGCTACGCACATAGTACTGGATGAGTTGGACTATGTGACAAAGCCAAAACGCTCATCGGGATTTGAATTTAAATATTCTCTAACACAACTGGCACATTCACGTGAAGAATCAACGGTGCAATCCTGAACAGAAACGTCTACGCGAGTAAAACACGGTACTGTGCACGTAGTAAGCCACTAGGTGAAAATGTATTCTGGAAGTCAATTCAATGCACTCAGTACACGGTACAATTCATGTAGATCATGATACTATGCGCGTAGCAGAGATACAACGCACGTAATACATGTGACGTCAGTGAAGGAAATATATTCTATTTGTTTCACAACAGTTACCTCGAGGCTTCAACGACTATATTCTTTAGAATGACTATAAATAGACGTCCCAGGTCAGAAGAGAAGTAAGAGATACCTTTGTCAAGACTTGCAATTCATTTTATCTCTTTTCTCTACCTTTCTAACCCGTTTGAGCTAGTTACTTGCAAACTATTGTTGGGTTGGTGTGAACTTTAAATATGTTATACCTTTGGGTTGATTTTGTATTAAACAAGGTTGTTTGCTTAGGGTAGATAAATTTTCTAGTAAGCCTTAGAAAACTAGAGTTTTTATTTGCTTGTTTTGTCCGTAAAACAAGTGGTGAACATTTTTCTAGTTGAACTCGCAAAAATTAGGGAAACGATTTTCTTGTTGAGCCCGAAAAAATAAAGTGTGTTTGCTTGTTGACCGCGCAAAAAAAAAGTGTAAACAGTTTTGCCACCACCCAAAAATAAAGAGTTAGTGGATTGAAATTCTCTAGTGGATCTAGATGAGTTGACGTAGGTCAAGAAAGACCGAACCAGTATAAATTGAGGTTTTATTTTCTCTCTCCCTACTCTGTTTACTTTACTTTATACTTGTGAATTGGTGGTTTTATTGCTTCCACATTTATACTTTGATTTTACTTGTTTTAAGTTCTGTTATTTATTTTAATTTGTAAAAAATTTTCAACAAAGTTTTTAACTTGGTAAAAATTCAATTGATCCCCCTCTTGGATTGTCATTTTTTATTGGGACCAAATATGACACTATGCAATCTATTTTACTATGAATACTACACTGAGGGCATCTGCATCCAAAAATACGTGTATTCTTTTTATTTTTATACTATAAAATCTATTTTTATCTATTTCTATGAAATTTACCTCAAACAAATACTCATAGATTGTGATAGATTTGATAAATTGAGATAGCTAAAAAATTTGTCACATTTCCTTTTTTTCCCGTAAAAAATGAGTCTTTTTTTATGTATAGAACTAACGGTGTCTCTAACACAAATACCTAATTTTAGTGCAACTTGGTGTAGTTAAACAAAAGTCTCTTTAACCATAAACACCAATTTTAATGACAAATAGAATATTCCTTGCATATTAAATCTTATTAATTATTATTATTATTATTCACAAATACTCAAATTTAATTATTTTATTTATTTATTCAACAAAATATGTTTTTTACTTCATATTTTTGGTAAGTTAAGTATTAAAAAATTTGAGTAAAATAGTTTTAAATATCTAAGAAGTGTAACGTTGACGTTGCTGTGTCTTTCTTTCTTTTTTTGGGCTGCACATTTATAACTATTGGCCTCTTTTAAATCGATCTATTTGTCTTATTTTAGTACCATAACTCCAGTACTTACTTCATTCCAAGATCTTATACCCAAAATTTTTCTCTTTCCCAGCTGGATTACACGTGAAAAATATTCATATTGATAGCTGCATTTTTTTTTCATTGTAAATCATTATGCATATATATATAATAGAAAAATAATATTTATAGTTTTATTTGTTAACATCTGACTTTATTTTTTTTTTCAAAACCTTTTTAATAAATATTGAAATGATTATAACTTTTGGCTTTATATATAATTTTTTTGTTACGTTAAACTTTTATTTCTTATAGATGATGAGCTGATTTTGATAAATAGTACTTTATTTAAAATTATAATTCCTTTTGTTTTAAAAAAATGGTAAAGACTATTAAATGTTTTTTCAACTATTTATAAACTCGAAAATCAATTGTCAACACTCACAAAGTTTTAAAATTAACCTTTTGTCTAATAATCAAAGTTAAAAAATGTTTTATTGGTTAACATTACCTTTGAAAATGGGAAAAAAATTAATTTTATGACAAATTCAACTAAAGTGAACATGTTATGTAAAATTAAAAGTATTAGAGTTGTGGTGAAGTAATTCAATTTTTTAATAAAAATTATACTATTTAAATCCGTGAAAAAATTAACATCCACAAAAATAGTTAGTGTTTATATATATTCAACTTTTTGAAAAACGTGTTAACATTTTTCACTATACAATTTGTCTCTGCAATTGTATATCGCAAATATATTAACTCCACACCAAGCGTTAGAAAATGTTTAAGTGACCACCAAATGAGGTGGTTAAGTGATTGCAATTTATTTTCAAGTAATTTGATAAGATTAAATCGCAGGTTCAAATCTCATCCTTTGCATCTAATGGCTATTAACTTTGTGAATTATACTTGCCTTTTTGTGATGGTACATTGACTAGACTAATGTTAATTGTTCATCCGATCTAATATGTTTGATGATGAATATGAGAATCCAAACATAATGTAGTGATAGGGTTGATAATTTTTAAAACTATAATATGATTTGTGAGTATACGATTATGACACGATATAACACGAATTTAATTTTTTTAATATTTATGTTATATAAAATGATGTGTGATATATAAATAAGATGACATGATTATGATATATCAAACAAATTATATGTTACTTCCTTTTTAATTGATAAAAAGAAGAAAGTGTGTTCAAGTAGAGTAACTAATGTTAGTATACGTTAATGTTCCCTCAACCCAAAGCAATCCTTTCCACACCTACTGACTAGTGACTACTAAATCCAAACAAAACACTCTTCACACATATATAGAGAACCTTCTCCTTCATTTTGTCAAACACTACCCAGATTTTCTATTTATTTTTAATTACTTTAATAAAAAATTAATAAAGAAAAAAAAAACACAGCAACATCAACATGTCATCACTTTCTTTTTCTCTTATAGACTGTTGCCAAGCTTCACAAACACATCCCACATCACCACCTCCAAGCACGAGCTCAAACAAACATCACTGCTCAACAACACATCCATCTCTCTCTCTCTCTCTACAGATCTACTCTCTCGTTCTCTCTCTACCGTTACTGACTTATTTTATTCACATAAGAAACACTTGTGCCCATACATTCTGTTACAAAGCTACAGATTTTGTGAATTTGGTTAGTTTCTTTGTCTGCATTTGTTGATGGAGAGGTTGCTGGAACGTTGACGATTTTCCGGGGAGTTTCGCCGGAACTCCGTTGACCGCCGAATGGGAATTCTGGCCGGTTTAGAAAAATATTCAGGTCGGCCATATGGAGGATTGAGAGGAACAAGATCAAAGCTGTTTTCAAGTATTCAGGTTTTGTAAAGATGTGTTCTTTCATTGATTTTGAGCTTTTATTTTCTGGGTTCATTTGTTTTTACCAAAAGATATTGAATTTTTGTGAAATGCTTTTATTGGTGATGTTTGCATGGTGAGAAAATGTAGGAAAGTGAAGGAAGATTTCGAGGCTTTTTTTTCCAATTATGAACTTTGCATTATTGATTTGGAGGCTTTATTGAATAGAAAACAATATATTCCACCAACTGATCTTCTTGTGTGAATCTTTACTTTTCTGGTATGATTATTTTATTGAAGCTTTCTTGTACTGTTGTTAAAAGTGTGCCTGAGGCGCAATCTAGACCGTTGCTTAACAGCATTACTGTAAAATATGGTGTCTTTGGAGCTTGTCGGTGATACTAATGAATGAGAACGATTGATCAATTTGAGGTAATTGTGAATGCAGGTGTCTGTGACAAATGTGGATGCACTGATCATATCTGTGGTTCCTGGAGACGTTGGGAAGGCAACGGCCAGTTAGAGAAGTGTATAGTCCGGGATGGAAGCTGCAGGTGGGAGTATCCCATTTATGAAACAGTGAAATTTGTTCGTGATGCAAAGACCGGGAAGATCAATGAGAGAATATACAATTTCGTTGTCTCGGCTGTAAGAAATCTGTGACATTGTTGAGTGGTCTGTTGTTGTTGTTGTAGCTATTTTGGAATTTTTCGTGAAATTGGATCCTTTTGGATTGCTGCAGGGATCGTCGAAGAACAGCTTGGTTGGGGAAGTTTCGATTGATTTTGCTGGCTATGCAGAGGCAACAAAAGCTTCCACTGTTTCTCTTCCTCTGAAGAATTCAAATTCATCTAATGGGGTTTTGCATGTGAGTCATCTCTCTCTTCCTTTGACAGTTGGACAGAGTCGCATGCACTCATAGTAAATGCACAATAGCATTAATATGTATCACAGATGTAGTTGTGAATAATTAACTTGGTCTTTCGCTTTCAATAGGTTTCAATTCAGAGGCTGCAAACAAATGTTGATCAGAGGTACTTCTGAACTTAAGATCAACTCTTTCAAGTTCTTGGGGTTTCTTCAAATGATTTTGACGTGATCTATACCTATTTCTTATGTGACTTTGCAGGGAAGTCGAGGAAATTGAAGAGAGAAGCTTAAAATCTCAGAATAGAACTCTGAGCCACCTCTTAAAAAGCACTGACACTGATGAAGAAATTATAAGACATTCAAATGATGTGAGTTATAAATCTTCTGCTAGAATTAGAGTGCGAGAAAATTAGAGAATGCCGAATGAAAATGCAAAAATGGACGAACTTTAATAACCTTCCTGTTAATGTTGAAGTCGATTTTCTTGATCAAGATTGAAGCCATGATTGATAGCTGATAAAACAAAGCCGAAATGGGACGGATTGAAGACAAAAGGACCAAGGAATGGCGAGGCAGTGTATTACACGGCTTGGGACACGATCGTGTCCTAGACCGTGTCTTGTGGTTTATTACACGGACACGACTATTTGACCGTGTCTTGGAAGATTTCGACCGTGTCTTACCCGGTTTGCCCGTGTAACCTGTTCTGAACGTGTTTTCCTACTTATGAATGGTTCTAATACGTGTATTAGGATTTTTGGTGACCTATTTTGGCTAGGATTTCATTGTATACTATAAATAGGTGACTTGGGAATAATCTTGTAAGCCTTTTGTTGCTTTTGACTTTGAATAATAAAATTACTAAGCTCTCTGCCCGTGGACATAGATAGGTTATTGATCGAACCACGTAAATCTCGGTTATTGATCGAATCACGTAAATCTTATATTCTTATGTGATTACTCTTTATTATTCTATATTTTTCTATTACTGATTTTCTCTGACAGATATATTTTTAAAGTTTATTATAGAAGACTCTCAATACACATGGTTGGTATTAAAATCAATCAAGTTGTTGAAAAATAATAAAGTTGTTGAAGAAACTTTTATTAATTACATTGTGTTTGCCTCCTCTTGAATAAAAAAGAAAAAGAATAATCCTTTAACATTAAGATATTAATTCAAGTATTGGAATCAACTTTGGAGTTGAAAATTTGATTTTGAGTGGGAGTTAATAAAATGGTTTATCCAAAAGGCTATAAATTCAAATCTCTATCGCGTTTTCATTAAAATGTATTTTTTATTTTAAATTATCATATTGTCTATCGAGTTTATAATTCACTTTGGTTATAATATGACTTGGGTTAAAACGTAACAAACTTAAATACATAATAAAGTCCATTAAGCCCAATAAATTCAAACTTAAATGACCGAAAAAACTCACATAATTATACTGAAATAAAATACAAAAATTGATTTTTAGACACAGTCTAAATAATTTTTGAGAAATAGAAACACGTTCTAAATTTTTTTAAAAAATAACAAATTTATAAAATATCCAAAAGTCTCCAAATGTCTCCATCATGTATTTTTTAAAATAAGTTTGAGCATTTTTTCAATGTATTCAAATGTCTCTAAAAATCTCCAAACGTATCCATCTAACAGTTTTCAAAATAAATTTGAGCATATTTTCATTTTGTCAAAATTTAAATTATATTTGTTTATTTATCAAATTCAGTATTTTATTTGGAACACTTGGCATAATTAACTCTAAAGGACCTACCGTACGATGAAGCCCATGAGTAAGGAAGCTCATAAAAAAGGAGGAAATTGCACAAAATAACCACTTTTTAAAACATTAGTTAAAAATGCACATCCAACTTTGCTAATGCAGTTGTAAGTTTTAATATTTTAATTTTGTCCACTTTTAATAACAAATTCGTTTTGAAACTGCATCGAAACCTTGTTAAAACATCATACCTTTTATTTAATTTTTCAAAACCTATTTTTAAGGACTATTTTTAAGGAGACAACTTCACCAAACATCATACTTGTTATTTAATTTTTCAACAATATCTTTAACATCTAATTTAGTTTCAAAGAAGTTTCAATCTATAAAAAAATTATAGTTTACAACTCAATATGAACAATTGTAGTTTCAATTTAGTTTCAAAGAAATTTCAATATATAAAATATCCATGAAACCCTTAATTATTTTTATAGTATCATGATATATTTAAATGACATAGTAAAATTTTTGTCGAGTTTCAATTGAGTTTCAGTAAGAATTTACTCTAACAACTTTAAATATTATGTTTTTTTTTAATTTTTTTAATGTGTTAATACGTATTTGTTAGCATATTTTTAATCTAATTATTAATGATTAAAATCTCCTCTGTTTGCGAGATTAGTCAATCAAAACTTTAAATCCATTTTTATCAAATTTTCAACACCTATTTTTTAAAAAATCTAATTGATCTATATTTTAATTTATAAATGACTATTTTTAGAAATAACTTTACTAAATTTATCCCATTTAAAATTCAAACCTCAATTATAAATAAATTTATCCTCCTCATTTTTAAGGTGCGTAATGTTTTACCAATACTGTAGCTTTAAGCTCTAAACTGATAATTGACAAGCGTGAAAAAGTTTATGAAGGATTCAGTCTTACCACTTTTTTCTAACGGTGATAATTTGGGTCGGAATGGGTCTAAACGATTTAACTTATTTATGATCAGAATTTTAAACGGGTTAAATTGGTTGACTCGTTTACGATCCGAACTCGTTTTACCCGAGTTTGGATACGACCCGTTTATTGATAACATGACACATATCACATATTTAATCATAATTCTTTCATAAATTAAATATGTTATTTTTTCTTAGAGAAGTGTATAAATTCATCAAAATAAAATATTTTAATTCATGTATTATAATATTAATCAAGCGAATATATATGCATGCATTGAATTAAACCAATATAAGTAATATTATATTAATTTGATCGAAAGTATCAAATCACTACTAATTTTTATATGTAATTTTTTCTTTTCAAAAAGACTAACAAGTTGATACTCGACCAATCCACTCTAAATCACCTGATAATTATAAAATTTTATGTAAAAAAAAAGCGAATCAAATTTTTAACCACAACGCTAAATTTATATAATTATATTTATGTGTGAAATTTTATACAATATGTATTACCTAACAAAAAATTATCGTCTTTTGTCTTATATTTAGAATAGAAATTAAAATAAAATTCACATATCAATCATTTGAAATCAATTCAATAAATGATAAAATCATACTAAAAAAATAAAATAAATATAAAAGTTAGGCAGTAAATATTATATATATAAAATTTATGGAGTTTTTCTAAATTTACTATTAAAGAAATACTTATCAAATAACTAAGAAACACTTGTGATAAATTTGTTAAAATTTTTTAACTATTATATATATTGATTGATTTATCCTCCTCATTTATAAGATGCGTAGTTTTTTTACCAATACTGTAGCTTTGAGCTCTAACATAATAATTGACGAGCTTCAAAGAGTTTAGGAAGAATTCACTCTTCAAACTTTTTTCTTGTCTCTTACATGATTTTTTAGAATGCAAAGCTACTTAGATTGTCACCATTTATTGCTATTCTAAGACAATAACAATTGGTGACACATATGGGAAGCCAACAAAAAGCTTCGTTCACCTTTAAATTTTATCTTATTTTTATCCTGCAGACTTCATCAATCAGAATAGTACTCACAAGGTCTCAAATTAATGGCACTCACTAGGGCGATGATGCCCTCGCTATCAATCGTTCTCCGGTTCACAACAATGAAGGAAAAACCTCAATCTCTCTAAAGATGGTCCAGCAATATGAGAGCTTATCTCATGTTCGTTTGGTTTTGGGTTCGAACTCAAAGGGGAGTGATTTGTGGTCCTTTGTACCACTGAGTTTGGGTCAAGCATTAAAGCATGACAGATAGCCCTGCAAGACCGTCTAACTTCTGACGGATGCTGCGGTAACGGAAACTCGGTCTTCTTACCAAGTCTGGCCTCCTCATAATAGCGGGCTTCGAACATTCTATAGTCGGGAGTAATGTTATATAGTCACGTCCAGCAGAGGTATGTCATTACTGATCGTCCGACTCGTCTTTTAGTTGTGGAAAAAAAAGGAAAGAAAAATCTCATGAGAGTGGACCATCAAGATCAGTCATTGCCATTGTCTCCCTCAGTCTATATAAGGCTCTCTAAAATTAAAATGAGCAAAAAATAAGGATGCTCCAAGAGACGACCACCCTTATTTGTCACGCATTCCCCATTACTACTGCTAGGTTGGTTGACATTTATATTTGGTATTATTTTGGAATTAAATTATATTGAATATAGATATATTCATGAACAAAATGATTATTCACTTTGACATGTAGATGTGAAGATTTGGAGTAAGAAAGTGAAGAAAGAAATAAGATTTTTAGATTTGAGCACTGCTCAATATTTTGTTTACAAATCATGATATGAAACTCTGATTAAGGTGATTCAAGTTAAGTTGGAAAGTTAAGACCCTGATTAAGGTGATTGCGCCCTTCATATTTCTGGATGGATCGCTTAAGCTGGTTAAAGCAATCAAAAACTGATTACACAATTCATATTTCTATAAGAACAACTTAAGCTGTTCAAAAGTTCGCAGTTGGTCAACTGGTTAGTACAAGACCAGACCGATTCAAGCCTAGCAATGCACAATTTTATTAATTTAGCTATAGGGACATGTAAAGGATGTGTAAAAGACCTATTTATCTTGCTATTTAGCTAGAGATTTTTTTTTAGGTAGTCTTAGCAAAATTAGTGAATATATGTATAGCCCATTTCTTCATAATTTAGGCCAATTCTCTCGACTTTGAAGATTTTCATTGTTATTTACTTTCTTTACTATGATCTTAATATTTGAGAAGATTGAAATAATAAGGTACCCTGCAATCTCATTATATTAGCCGAAAGATGTAGACTAATTTAAGCTCATGCACTAATTTGATTAAAGTTTTAATACTATAAAAATTCCATAAGTATAACTCATTGAGTTGGTAAGTAAATAACGATTGAGTTAACTATTAAAATTTAATTTTAACTCACTCTTTATATCATTTTTTATCTCTAAAAATAAAATAGATAATGCATTTCACTAGCTAAAAATAGATAATTCAAATAACTTTCTATTTTGTATGCTCATTAATAAAATTTATATATTTTATTTTTTTTCTTCACTCTCTCTTAAATATTTATTTACTTCTTTCAATTATCACTTATCTCTTTCAATTTTATTTGTCATCATATAATTTTAGATAATTAAATTAAAAAATAACATTGAAGTCAAACAAAATTTTCACTCTTTATATATTCAAAATTATTAATTATATTATTTATTTATACATTAACTATAAAAAGTACCATTAAAAATATTCTAAACTGATAAATAATAATTATTAAAAAACTTTAGTACTAAAAAAATAATTTCAATTTAAAAAATTATTGATAATAAATTACCATTAAAACTAAAAGAAAAATAAAAATTCCCTTCTCAAAAAATTCAGGGATTCTTCTTTAAGCTAGGAAGAGAGAGAGAGAGAGAGAGAGTTGCGGAATAATGCCGAGAGATTAAAAAGGGGACACGTGGTGGTTCAATCCAAGAGCAAAAGAAAAGCAATTGACAGTATGACACGTGTATTGTCGAAAACAAAAATCCCACCCAATCAAATGACACAACCTTTCCTCCTTACAAAAACAACCATGGTGATCCCTTATAGCAGTCCAATAAAACTACATAAATTTAATTCTCTAAATTAATATATTTTATTTATTTTATTTTATTATTTATTTAAATTTATGTCAAAATTTATATAAATAATATGTATTTAAATATTTTATTATTAAATTTAAAAAATAAAAAAGTAAATACTAATTATATATATAATTAATATTTATTTTTTTATTTAAGAACTAAATATTAATTATTAAAAAAATAATAAATTAAATTTAAATTTTGAAATAAATAATAAATAAAAATTAAATATAATATAATATTATACAAAACTAACCTGAAGAGTCTACTAGTCATACTTTTATAGATAATACTACAATAAAAATTTTTAAAAAAAATTTATTAAAAATTTCAATTATTTAATTTTAATTTTAATTATTTAATTTTAAAAAATAATTATTTAATTATAATTTTAAAAATTATTTAATTTTAAATATTATTATTCAATTTAATCATTAATTATTTAATTTTAATTAATTATTTAGTTTTATAATAAATTAAATAATTATTATTATTATTTAAATTATTATTTAAATTATTTAAATTAAATTTTAATTATTTAATTTATTAAAAAAATTCTCATTGAAACCTCTTTTTAAAAATTCTAATGATACCACCCCTTTACTGCTTTTACAAACATAACCATGTTGATGGCGAAGCTCTCCTGGCGTCTCCTTGGAATCTCATTATCTCACGCCTCCACGTGGCACTTTTGGTGTCGTTTCCCCCTCTTTCCCTCCCAACATCATCACCACCATCATCTTCTTCACCCATTGATGCTTTAGCCTCGCACGTTCTC
>CAODLS011088908.1:0-12615 GCA_948243855.1 Flueggea neowawraea | reverse complement strand
AGTAAGGCGTTGCAATTCTGCATTTTTATTAGCCATCAGTGTGCTCCAGTCATGCTTCGGTTCGGTCTCGTATCTCCATCCAAAACCGTTACTTTCATCGAATTCATGAGCATATTTCGACGCAAAAACAAGCAGCTTTTTTGGTACGCATCCGCGAAGCACACACCTATAATAAAAAAATATTAAAAATCAATTATTTTAATTGAAGAATTAAAAAAATGAATCCGCTATTGATTTAACTTACGTGCCGCCGACGCCGCCGGTGTTGTCGGAGGAGATGGTGGAGAAAGGAAGCTCGCATACTGCGACGGAGGCACCAAAATTAGCAGCGAAGCGGGAGGCACGGACGCCGCCGCTTCCGGCGCCGATAGTGAAGAGGTCGAAGTCATAGTGGCGAGGAAGCTCGGCGCCGTTGTCGGAGTCAGCACGGAAGGAGAAAAGCCGCAGGTGGAGGTGGCGGCGGAGGGAGAGAGAGTTTGTATGACTGCGGCAAGGAGAGAGAAAGGAGGAGGAGGAGGAGGAGGAGTGAGGAACAGCGGTGGCGATGGGGAGGTTTCGATAGAGGAAGGAGTGGAGAGTGGGAGATGTGAGCTTGGGCGTAGTGAGAGACATAGCTGCCGTTTTTTTGGGTTTATTTTTTTGGTGGTGGTGTATAGTGATCTTTATGATATTTTTGTTTTTCTGAAAATTAAATTATTATTTGGGGTAATAATGGAGTTATTTTCTGGTTGGAAGAGACGATGGCGGCTTAATTTACTTTTTATTTATCAAAATTAAATTAAAGATGATAAGGTTAATGAGAATTTTTGTGTGTGCTGTCGTTTTAGATACACTTCGTTTTGTTTGTATTGTAGTCGTTTTGAGGATAGCGAATAGTATGGAAAATTGGCAAGTTAAATGTACTGTAAACTCTATTCTCCTTCAATTGAATAAGGCTTCGTACAACATCTTTCCCTTTCAACTGCGTCTTTTCATAGACGATTTATTTTAAGAATCAATTATTTGAAAACTTATTCAGTATTGACCAAGACTTTATGACACCATTAACATTCAGGATCACCTTATACTCTCATCCCAGTAGCCATAGGATTTCAGAAGATAAAAGAGAAAATTTAAAAGGCCATAAAACTTAGAAAGAAAATTCTTTTTTTGTTTCAAACTCAATCTGCCTCATTTATTCGTAAGAGTAGTCTTATATAGACTCCTAAGCATTACAATACGGCAACTTGGCTTGGATAGGTGGTCAATTACTTTTTTAAAGTTTACAAACCTATGATTATCAGCCTTATCTAATGATCGACAACTTTTACAAAAGAAAAGTAGAGACAAATACAATGGCACTCGTGACTTAACTTTCTCACATGACAGAAAATAAAGTCTAACACTTTAAATTAAAATTACAAACATAGATAATTTTAGTCTTGTCTTAGTGGAGATGGTGGATGACTAGTGATTTGGGTCCATATGCTTGTTGATATTCTTGGATGGTGGAGAAGACAGACATCTTCCCATTGTATCAGATTCTTTTCTTCGGATGAGTTATCACTGTTGTTATCACCATAGTCCATGTCTATTGATATCTTAAAGGTGGTTGAACTAGAGCGGCTTGCTTTAATTCTTCCATTACTTCATCATAGACTCTTGGAGGATCATCATATGGACTTGTGAACATTCCAATAAAGCTTGATCGCATGCTCACTGAAGAAGGAAGGATGTTCACTTCAATAGGTCTGGTTTGGAACACTGCTAACATTATTAGTGGTGGAGGAGGTGAGTTGTTAAGACAGCACAAATGATCCACCAATTGTTCTCTCAATGTTGGATTGCTCTGATAGACCGGGTATTGGTCCCCATCCATAACATATATTCTGAGTCCACAGAAACACTTGAGCATGGCGAAAATAGGGACGATGAAAAATATAAACATCTGTAAATGGTTGATCAACTTTTCCCATCACCCTTTCATTATCAATGGTTATCTTGAGTTTTCTTTTCCAAACTGGGATGTCATTAAACCATTCAAGAAATGTCCAGAGAAGTGAACAACATTATTGGGCATCAAATGATTCAAAATATCCTTTGGATTGAATTTTATGTCAATAATTTAAATAGTGACAAGACACCATAAAAGCCAGAGAAAATCTTTTGTGAATGAACTAGCCATCAAAAAATATTTGGTCAGAAAGGCATAAGATGAGTCAAATATGAAGTATCTGGGAATTAGATTGGTGAAGTACACTTCAGGATGTTGAATTTGAAGTGTTTAATGTGAGTTATAGAATAAGTCTGAATTTGTTCTGGGTTTTCATTGAGTTAGACATTGGTGGAAAGTCTATTTTTTCCATGGCATCCATGTATTTTGGATCACGTAGACTAGAAGGACATGCCATGAAGATTACTAGTTAGGAACGCAAAGGGAGAATGAGCTAAGCTTGTTTCTTCTTTGGTTGGGAGATATAGTCTGCAATGACATTATGGTCGCCTTTAATATGCTTCATATCGACTAAATCAATCCTTCGGTCTTAAGCATTGACCACTTGAGATTTCTTTATTTTTAAATTCCAGAATTTTTGAAAAAGATAAATTATCTATTTCAACCAAAAATTTATGATCAATCAAATGGAATCCAAATTTCTTAATCTCATATTTCATAGCTAACATCTCTTTGTAAACAATATGATAATGTTTTATGTATAAGAAAATTGACCACTGGCATGATCACAATATTCTTGTGATCCTTTGTCATCTTCTTCCAAAAGCATTGCTCCCCAGTATTCATTACTAGTGTTTGCCTGTAAAATGCATTTTCCTGAGCTGGGAATCTTTAAAAGAGGAGGCTTTTCACAAAGCCTCTTTAATTCCTTCACAGTTGTCGTTTGTTTCGGACCCCAAAGTGGGGCTTTTTCTTTAGCATCTTTGATAGAGCACTTGTGGTTTTGCAATACGTGGGAGGAAACTTCTGACATAATTGACTATGCTAAGAAATGACTAGATCTCGTTCCTGGTGAGGTTTTCATCTGGGAACTAGGCTAAGCCTTCCACAAGATAAGGCCCAATTTGATAGTGTCCATCTTCAAAATTTGATCTGAGATACTCAATCTTGGGTTGGACCAAAATATTCTTCTTTTTGGACAACATGATTATATACTTATTAGCAAGAGCAAAGAACTGTTGAAGCAGTGTTTGATGAGATTCCTGATCTTTTGAGAATAAGATGATATCATCAATGTAGACCAAAGCAAAATAGAGGATGGGCTCAAAGATTCTGAGCATAGCTTTCTAAAACAATAATGGAGCAAACTTGAGGCCGAAAGGCATGACTCTCCATTAATATTGAGCTGTTGGAATGAAAAAAGTTGACTTTGGCCTATCATCTAGATGGACTCCCAATTGCTAAAATCCTACTTTAAGATCGAACTTTGAAAACATTTTGGTCTTATAGAGATGAACATGCAAAAATTAAATCTTTGGAAGAGGGAATTTGTCATCTCTGAGGAAAATGTTAAGTGGCTTGTAATCAATTACTAGTCTTTTCTTTCCTCTGATTTGCTCACTTTATTTATTAACATAAAATGCCTAGCACGCCCAATCACTAGTAGTTGATTCAATTAAACCTTGTTGCAAAAATTGTAAGCATTCTTCTTTAGCTAGAGCAAGATCAGTTGGTGTCATTCCTGGATGAGTAGCTTTGGTAGGATTGATGTCTTCATTCTTCTTGAATGGTAATCTGATAAAAAAATCTGGATTTTTCTACAGAGGTGAAGGATGAGTGAAGCTGGCATGGCTTTCTAAGAATACATGATTGTATTTAATCACGATTGAATGTTCTACATCTTCAGCAATGAAAAGGTTCTAGACTGTTGTATAGGGCTTCAAATATCTCTTGAAATATAGTTCATTATTGTTGATGTTGAGTTTCTTTAATTGGTTGATAACATCAAAGCCAACTAGAACATCTTTGCCAGTGAGTTCTATGTCAATCACTTTAATCTATGTAATGACTCTAGGGAATATCTGAACCAACTGGTTGTTTTGAAATATAGTTGGTTTCTGTTGAGATTATGGGTACATTATGAGGAATGGAGTGAAGAGAAAGAAATATTTTTACCTTTTTTTTAGGATGTTTTGTTTGTTGTAAAAGAAGGTAAGGAAATATATATATATATATATATGTGTGTGTGTGTGTGTGTGTGGAAGGAAAAAAGTTATGAGTGAATAAATGAAAAATTTTGTCCCTTTCGAATTTCTTCAATTTGAAAAAGAAAACAAAGTGCTAAATGACAAAAATAGGTATATATGAAAATGTATCCATCCTTCAATTACCGTGTAGTACTAAAACGTGTTTAGGAAAACTTTCTTATTTTACAAAAACATTTCGAACATGAATCTCATGGAATAACTTCAAAAACAAGAAGATAGAGTGTCTCCTTATATGAATAAAGAAATATCCATTAATCCTTTGTTTGTTTGGTATGAATTGGATGAAAAAGAAGAGAAGGAAATTTGATTTCCCTATTTCCTTTTCCGGGACAACAATTAGAGGAATAAGAAGAGTGGAAAGAAAATGAAATTAGATTTCCTCATTTTCCACCATCCATCACAATAATTTCACACCATTTTGGAGTGAAAAGAGAGGAAATGAGAGAATAAAACAAACCCAAATATTAAAATTACAGAACTGCTCTCTTGCTCTATATAAAAGAGTGAACATACTTCTCCCTCATTCTCCTATGTTGTGCATTCGTTGGCACCAGAAAAAGATAAAAAATAAATCAGCTACATTGCTCCTCAGAAAATTCTCCTCTTCATTGTATTTTTGCAGAAAAATTTATTTGAAGGTCAAGGGTTATATCTTCTAGTGAAAGGTTTGCTTTTCATCTTTTCATTGGTATGCTATCTTTTTATTTATACAAAGTATATCTAAGATCATTTCGGAAATTTTAGTTTATAAGTACCTTATTAGTGATGGGTTTGTAGGTAAAGCTGATCCTTTCTAATTTTGGTTAAGTGAAATTTTTTGTGATTAGCTGAAAATTCTTGTTTATTATTGTTAGGATTTCTTTTGAGTTAATAGAATTTTTCTTGAATCATAAACTATGCATTGTGCTTATAATTCCTCCATATATGTGGGATGATATACATAGTTTTTTAATATTCTAAAGGTAGTAGAACATAGATAATTTTGATCAGCAAGTATTGGAAGAAGATAACTCGAAAGATGAATAGGAAGAGTGGGGTAAAAGAAGGAGAATGATTGTCATTCAAGTGCTAATCCATGTCGTACATTTTATTAACCTTTATCTAAATATGCTACCTCTCCATCAAAGAAAAAAATACAATAAATCAAAAGACTGAAAATGTTCGATAAGAAATATTGAGTCATTTGAAAAATCATAATATTGACTGTCACAGTCTAATTCATATGAGACCAGATGCATTCTTGTTTCTTTATATTAAACTTTAAAATGATGGTCTTCTCAAAGATAGTGTGCACTCTTCGGTTGAAGAAAAGGTGGCGACATTTCTCATTATTGTCGCACATAATTTTAAACTCCGTGTAATGTCTGACTTTTTCCATTGCTCTATCGAGACTATATATAGACATTTTTATTCAGTGTTACATGCTTTGATATCACTTGAAGATGAATACCTAAAGCAATCTGACAGTTTTGAAGTGCCTTCCGAAATCACCAACTGCAATAGATTCTTTCTGTATTTTAAGGTAAATATATAAACTCCCTTGAATATGCTTATAGAAAAATTAATCTTGGGTATCGATAGTGAACATATTTTCAGGATTATATCGGTGCATTTGATGGAACTCATATTTGAGTTAAGGTGTCATGCTAATGCACCAAGATTTCATGGTAGAAAGGAATACCCAACACAAAATATTCAAGTTGCTTGTTCTTTTGAATTAAAGTTTACTTACATTTTAAATGGGTGGGAAGGACCGGTCTCCGATTCAAGGATTATAAAAAATGCTCTAACTAGGAAAAATAATTTAAAAATTGCAACAGGTAATTTTAGGGGTTAATTAGCTTTCAAATTTATTATATCTTTGGATTACAACACTGAAATTAACCAATTTTTTTATTTTTAGGTAAGTATTACTTTGTTGATGCAGGATTTATGCTTAGGAGTGGATTAATTGCACCTTACAATGGTGTACGATATCATTTGAAAGAATATTCAACTCGCGGTCCTGAAAATGCCAGAGTTATTTAACTTGTGGCATGCAGTTGAAAGAACATTTTGAGTTTTGAAAAAAAAGATTCCCAATTATTGGAAGTGCGAATGAAAAGATATTCATTTTGATGTTTAATGTGAGATTGTTTTGGCATGTGCTATCTACATAATGTTTTTGATGTGTATAGATCCAAATGATAGTCTAATTGATGCAGTAGATTCAGATATGCTAAATAGAGAGAAAGTGGATGCACAATCTGAATTTAGAGACAAAGATAATGAAGACGTAAGATTAGGTGTTGCATTGAGGGATAATATTGCAGCTGAAATGTGGCATGGTTATGCTCAAACTCGATGTTAATTATTTGTAACATATATTGTCATCATATGCAATATCTGTTTGCAATTGACTATATAGATAGATTTTGGATTATCCATTATGTTCAGTAACTCTTCTGTATTTTGCCTTTAATGGAGGTAGGTTGTATTGCTAACAACAATTAATTTATTTTAAATGCAAGTTGGATATTTACTAATACATTACTATTTTATTTATGGTTATATGTGATGAATTATTTTTATTTTAATTAATATTGTATATATTTATAATATAAAAATGGCAAAGAAAGATGCAACAAATATCATTAAGAATAATGATCAAAAGGCTGAAAAAGAAAGGATAGACATGCTTCGACGAGCATAGTGCATGGATTCTGTTTTGATTAAGTGTCTCTTATATCAACAAAACATAGACAATCAAGTATATGGTACGTTTACTACCAATGCAATGAACCAAGTTATTGCTCAAGTGCTTGAAAAGACTGGACTTCAGAATATTGACAAAAACAAAGTTCAAAATCGAATAAAATCTTTGAAGAGTAACTTCAATGAATGCTATGATCTTTTCAATCACTCAAATGGTATTGCTTGGAGTACAATAACTAAAATGTTTAATGGGGAACCTGAAGTGTGGGAAGCATTAATCCAAGTTTTCATGTTTTTTTTACTATATGCCTTATTTATTCTAATATATTATAGTACACTAGTTCATTAATGTCTTAATTAATGATGGATTTTGGATTAAATATGAGCAATGTGTGCATATTATTTTTTTTATAACTTATGATTTCATATTGTATCATGCAGGCAAAGTCAAGTGCAAAGAAATGGATGTCCACTGAAATTAATCACTATGACCAATTACTATCTTGTATGGGAAGGATAGAGCAACCAATGGCAATGCTGAAACAATGAAGGAGAAAACGCTTCATTGGTCACATAACAAAGGTGAAGAACCTATTGTTGAATCAGTTATTGATGTCAATACCTTTGAGGAGGTTGATAAGATGTTGGCTTCAATTGATATTTGCTTGAATCCTTTATTTTACACATGCCGATAGAAGTCAAGCAATGACTCAATGAGAAGGAAATTCTCATGTTAACGCTGATCCTAAGTCTGTAACATCTCCAAAGAAAAAGAGAAGAAAGAGTATTGTTGCAAAAGAGGTAAATGCAATTAAAGAATTTATTGAGAATGTTGTTGATGCTCTTAAGGTAGGAAATATTATTGTTGAAAAACAAAATGAAATTGTTGAAAGAACACGACAACGTGTTTATTCAGATAATGAAGTATATGTTGAGTTATTGAAGATTGGCCTCCATTTTGAGACTTATGGTTTTATCACTGCAAATGTCACTAGGATGAGGAAATTATTTGGCTGCCCTGAGAGCACAAGGACTACTTATTACACTTGATGAATGACACTCCTAATTCAGAATATGAACTAAATTAACTTGATGTGTACAATATTTTTGCTGAAAATGTCTTGTTAGATGATAATCATTTGTACATGTTTTGTAGATGATATAGAATTCTAAGGATGATTGTAAAGGGCCTGGTTATATTTGTTCATAATATTTTGTCAGAGGATTAGTTACAAAAAGGCCTACTTACACCTTTTTATATGTGATGTACTTATAATATATTTTGATGGATGATGTAATGAACACTTCTATGAATGTTTACCTCAGGAATGTTTTATATGTTGATGGCTTTGTACTTTTTGAATATTTACCTCAGCTTAAATTTTCATGCTCTGCTCTATTCTCAAACTTATTCCAATGTTGTTTTCATGTTTATTCTTGGATTGTTAGTTTTTTTTTTTGTTTTATGTTAATGCATAGTCATAGATTAGATGTAGTATGTGTATGAATTACTAATAAGAAAGGTATAATAGTAAAAATATATTCTATTGATTTATTTTTCCCTTTTATTTTAAGAGAGAATTCTATTTTTCTTTCTATTGTTATCAAATATAACCAAACAACATGAGAAAAATGTATTTCTATTCTTTTTTTTTTTATTCCATTCCCTTGTTTAATTTATTTTATTTTTCCATGCATCACTAATCAACCAAACAAAGACTCAAAGAATCAAATGCTTAAAAAGAGTATTTTCTAATGAAGAGGAGCATACTAAAGTTACTGATGACTTTGCTAATTTTTTTTCTCTTAAAAGTTGGTCATTTGGAGATCTCAATATTATTGCTAGTGTACATGATTCAAACAGTGGTAGAGCCCATAATTGAAGAGGGTGGCGTCAGTTCTAAGATAAACTAAAATGAAATTTTTTTGTAATAAAAATATGATAATATTATAGTAAGATAAAATTACATTAAAGACAGGCAAAAATTGAACAATGAGAAATTCATAGTAATTCAACAATCAACACTCACAAATGACAATTCACAAACCCTAAGTGGCTAAGTCTCAATAATTTTCAACTAATTCAATCCGAAAACCCAAACCCTAATTAACTGAAATAGCCAAATAAGAGAAAAAAAAGAGTTGAAAGGAACGGGAACTTACTGGCATACAAAGCTACTTGCAGACGGACAGAGATAGGTAACGACGCGTCCAAATGGTGGCGAGCTAGTGGCATCATCTGGAAGAAGGGGACTATTCTCCTTGCCAATTATGGTGCCTGTATTTTGGAAGAATGAAGGGTACTATTTCTACAATCTGTTGGAGAATTTTTGGTCTATGCTTTGGTTGAGTTTGAAGAGCGAAGTGAGTTGAAGTGAGACAGAAAACAATGCCAAGATTTATAGTGGTTCGACCAACTATGCCTATGTCCACTACCTATGTCTCACTTAGGATTTCTACTATATTGAAGATTGATTCCGGCTCAATCTAACAAAACCTTACACAAATGTTGATTGTGATTCATACCTCTAAGGCCAATAAGATTGATTACGATTCACCTCTTTAAAGACCACAAGGTTTATTATGGATCACACATCTAAAGCCTACCCAAGGTTGATTCTTGGCTCAAACTTCTAAAGCCATACAATGTTGTTTTCTCTAGGTTCACAACAAATATTTCCCACTCTCAAAATGAATACAAAAAATGAAAGCTCTATGCTAGTAGTACATGTGTTTGATTGATGCTCTTGATTTTCTCTCTAGCTTGAATTTGGCATTTTGAGGCTGATGGAATGATGAAAATGTTTGGGACTTGAATTCATATTATCATCCATGTTTTTCTTCATTTCTTTGATGTATTTATAGTTTTTCTAAGTCATATGACCGTTGGTGAAGAGAATCTAGCCGTTAGATTGCTTTTTTAGCCATTGCAGCTTTCTGGAACCTTGCTAATGTACGTTACACCAAGTTACATACGTTATCTGCATATTTTCTCAGCTTACGTACGTTACATTTATCTCACGTACGTTGATCAAGCCTTCAGCACCTGAGATGCTTGTTTCAGAAGCAAGACGCATGATTCATCTCTTGTACTGGATGAGATGCGCGTTTCACTCGGACAGGCGCACGTTTCGTCACCTAAAATGGCTGGCTTTACATTTCCAAGTTTTCCATCGTGTTTATCTTCAAGTCAAATGTTTTGCACTTCATAAAAACCTTTTGTTCATCATCAAAATATGAAAGGAACTTAATGTTAATCACAATTGATCCAACACAATCTCCTTTTAACCATTTTTTTTAAATATGGCCTTAGCGAACGACATGTCCGTGAACAACACGCCGTTCCTAGGACCTTTTATTTTATTTTTTTAAAACAATGGCGAAATGACGTCATTTCACCTTGATTTAAAAAAAAAATTGGAAGCACAGGGGTTTGCAATCCTCGTGCAGTTACAGAATTAGGGTTTGGGGGTAGAGGTGGGTCAGCGGTGGGTGGGGGTAGGAGTACGTTAGACCTCTGTCACCCACCTCCCTCCACCACTGGATTCAAAATCTAGGAATTCATGGCCATGCTTTAGCTCACATGTAGCTTTACTTCAAAAGTTAGGTTCAATGTGTTTGGACAATCTAGTTTTCTTCTTGTTGTCAAAGGAATTGAAGCGTTTATTTCTTCATACATTCATTTAGAAAGAATAAGTTTAACTCCAAAATGCGTGGACTTTATTTTTATTCATAATAATGTTCACCTTTTATTGAGGAGCACCGCTCAATATCATGATGAAAAGACAAAAATGTGGGAAATTGGTGAAGTTGAATTTGAAAACATTGATGAATTAGTGTTATTGAATTTACCAATCTCTCTTCGAATGAACTCGAGTTGGAGACATTTTTTGTTCAAGGTAAAAATGAGATCATGAAAGATGGAGAAAGTGCCATAAAATTTAATTTCATCTCCAATTCATTAAATTTTTTTTCTTTCAATTATGACTGAAACTTTTAGAATAATTTATTATTTGAAAATTTGCGGGTAGTTAATGTTTATAAAGTCATTCTCATATTTTTAATATTTATAAAAAAATACCTCTAGTTTTTTCATTTACATGTTTCTCCTACGTTTTTGTTTCTTATATTTTTGGGAAATTATTTTTGGTGTCAATTTTCGTGTTATATAGTTCCTTTCTCCTTGTCATATGGAGCAATAAATTCGAGGGAGTATTTATTACTTTCTGTTCTACTTTCCTTCCTCCATATGTCCTTCTAACAAATATATCTAAGGAAATGTGTGATGAGAAGGATGTAAAGTGAAATGAAGGGGAAAAGAAGGGACATTTAATTTTTCTTAAGTTGTCTAATTTGTAAGAATTTTTTGTTAACTTGTGTGAAATTACTTGGTTAAAATCAAATCAATTATCATGATTTGAGAGATTGATTTTCGTGTGAAATCAATTTTAATATACCATAAGTGTGGCCCAAAATCATTCATCACATTTGTATCAAGGAAATCATGTGAAATCTTTCTATTCATATTAAGGAAAGAACTGAAATTAGCCCAATTAAATCTCAAAATTAATGGGATTGTTTCTTAGATTTGTGTAATGGACAAAACCTATGTCAAAGAGCTAGGTTTGGGTTCCTAAGGGCATCTCACTCTACATTATGCTATCAACTATAGAATAAAAATAGGTTTTAGAAGCTCTTAAATTCTGTAGGGGTTGGGTCACTCCCAATGTGTTGAATGGCTATTTGGACCTCTCTCATGGCACTTGAAATTTGTTATATTTCTTTGGAGGACCAAATGGCTGATCTTCTTATAAATGCTCTTTCCAAGTCCAAAATTCTTCGAGACCAGCTCAGCTCTTGTCAGCTTGAAGGAGAGTATTGACAATAATAATAATCACTCAAACACAAACACTGTAGTTCAACCATCATCTATACTATATCTCAACAACAGCCTTATTTATCTCACTTAATTGTTGACACACTGCATGTCTTCATCATATATTCAAACTCAATCATTTTTACATACAAACCATTCCAACTATAAAAAAAATAAACCAACAATCAATAAAGAAGACATTTTTTTTTGTCAGCATAACTAATAACTAGTTTCCACATTTTATATTTTTGCAAATTTTATTTATAAGTCATGAGAAGCATGTCGTAAGAGTCCTAACTTGCATAACATTAATCTTCGAGTAGAAAAAATGGCTCCTGATTCCAAAAGGAAGTTGTGAAATATATGCCAGTATTATTATAAAATAAGAACTCACTAGACATCTGTCTTCAAGATAAAAACAAAGATTCCTGCAGTCATCCATTGTTGGAACTTCAAACTATTTCAAGTTGCATTTGCCTAAACAGCGTCTCACTGCCAACTACTCACGAAGCTCCATCAACTCCAGAGAATTAAACAAGGTTATACGCTTGAAATTTACAAGAACAATGCGGAGGCATTTCCATCACAAGTGGATGTGTCATGAAGAAGCTCTCCTAGAATAAACAAATTTCTCCAGCACGAATGGGACTTACTTGTTGATTTAGTGTGCTATTCGACTGGTAACTAATTTTGTAACAAGATCATTCTCTCCAAATTGCTTTAGGCATTCAATTATTTTGCCAACATAAGGACCTTTTAGAGGAATTCCTTTTTCAAGAATTGACCTGGCAAGCCTTGCAGCTTCCATTGAATGGTTTTGTTCACAAAGCCCATGTAAAAGAATA
>CAODLS011088876.1:0-12124 GCA_948243855.1 Flueggea neowawraea | reverse complement strand
AGCTACTGGTCTCAAACAACCATAATCTAACTCCCATTAACTCGTATTCCATCAGAAATGAAAAGATCAGAACCAAAACCCAAGTTCGGTCGGAACCCTAGAATGCCCAAAATGCAACGCAAATCAAAGAAAAGAAGAGATTAATGAATGATTCTTACCTCTAGATTCGTTGTAGAAGCAAGGAGAAACAAAGAAAATCACAGAGAAGAAAATGAGAAAATGCTCTGATGGTTGAGACGAGTTGTGACCGAATGAATGGTAAGTAGGGGTATTTATAGGCTCACGAGTTGATATGTTGCGTTTCATGCATAGTCGCCCAGAAAAACACATCTACGTGCATAGTAGGGGTTCTGTGTACATAGCACCGTGCTCTACATGGATAGCATCCCATACAATCTACGTAGACGACAGATCTGAAGCCATTCATTCAGATCTACAATCTACGTGCGTTCCACCCCCTGCTGTGTGCGTAGAAGGCCTCAGCGTGCTCAAGGTTCACACCCAAAGGATGAACAACTTGCACAAAAACCCATACAATGCACACAGTCCAAGCAAGGCTCTCGGCCAACTCATCCCCGTCTACGTGCGTAGTACTCAGTACTGTGCACGTAGATGACCTCCTGTGTACATTGCACTCAATGCACGTTCACGGTCAAGTTTCAGGCCTCTACTACGTGCACCGTACCCTGTACTAAGCACATAGATGACCTCCAACGTGAAAAACACACGCAACACAACCCTTAAACTCAAAGGTCAACATCTCAACTCGAAATCACTTCGGAATACTACTAGATTTCGGCTAAAATAAGCGGGATATTACATTTAGTTATACCTTGTTTGATTTCGATTGAATTTTTTTCGATTCTGATTCGATTCTTGATATTCGAAGTGATGTTTAGATGATTAAGAATGTCTATCGATGATGATTTGAAAAGTTTGGGATGTTAAATTTGTTTTGGGAGTATTGGAGTTTGTATTTTTAAGTTAGCGATATGTTAGAAGTGAAAAATTTCATATGGAATGTGCTCAGGGGGTCATCTACATGCATTGAAGGGAAGCTAAGTACGTAGGTCATGAGGCATAAATGGGATTGGGATTGAAAATTTCCTTCTATGCACCTAGGTGTCACCTTAACCGCTTAGAAGGTTTGCTGCGTGCACAGCAGGTCTCCTACGCACGCACAAAAGGTCACCTTACCCATGTTGAAGGTCTATTGCATGCATAAAAGGTTTCCCATGAAGGGTGTCTTGAGATTCAGAGATATGTTTGGGTTAAAGACTTAGGTTTGAATTATGGAATTTCACGTCTCGTTCCATTGGGCCTATATGGATTGATTGGCAGGTTTGGTGGATTTGAGGTGATTATGGAAACTGTGCATTAGTGAGTTAACTTTGTTGGAGTGCTTATGCTATTTTTGTTGGTAACGTTTGAATCAATTTCATTTTCTTTGACCGTTGTGTATGTAGCCTGAATTGGATAGGTTCTTGTATATCTAACCCAAACATTTTTGCCATGACTTTCTTTATGTAGTCTGGTTTGCAATTCGTTTTGCCTTCTTTTGCTTTGTGTTTGGTCAATATCAGAACTTTTCGTGTATGATCTTTGAAAGGTGTTGAGTTTGTACCTTTCAACATCTAATCCTTTGAGCTTTGAGAATGTATTTCTTTGTTTCTTATGTCTTTGTACATTCTGGCATTTCCATTTTTGTTCGTTAAGAATTTTGTCCCCGATCCGTTCCATGTTTTGTCACCATCATTAGTCAATGTTAGACTCAGCATTTTCCCTCTATTAGAGCGTCTTTGAGTGTTCCAAAGAAGCACCATTCTTATAAGTCACAGGTTAGCCATCCACATCTGTTTGATTTTGATGATTCTTAGGTCAATGTCTTTTGGTTTTGCTTCTACATTCTACCTCTGCATTTTTTGAATGTCCACATTTCTTTATGCATGCTTGCATATCTGAGTCTGAGAGAACCGTGCTTGGTGAGTTTGTAATTAGTTCCTCTGTGATAGTTATGTTGGGATTCTGGATATATGTTATCATTTGGAGACTTAGGTTCGATTTTGGCTTTGATCTGATTTGTTTGAAAATTCGAGGACAAATTTGTTTTGATAAGGGAGTATGTAAAACCCCGCCCACTCCGGTTAGGCCTTCTGTTGTACTTCGTTTAATTTCGATTGAATTTTTTTTGAGTCTGATTCTATTCTTGATGTTGAGATTATGTTTTGACGGTTAAGGATGTCGATTGATGATGAATTGCAAGTTTGGGTTGTTATTTTTGTTCTGAGAGTATTAGAGTTTGTGTTGCTAAGTTAGAGAATTGTTGGAAGTGAAAATTTGTGGATAAAATGCATCTAGGGGTTCGTCTACATGCGTTAGAGGATAGCTATGCACATAGATCATCAAATAGAAATGGACTGGAGCTGTTGGGATTCGTCTATATGCATGAGTTTTCATCTACGTACGTAGAAGGTCTGTTTTGTGCGCAAAAGGTCTCTTACACACGTTGATCTTGGATCTAATATTTTTGAGTTTGTTGAAACACATTTCTAAGCATGTTGTGGGGTCATCTATGCATGTAGGACTTCTTTTGCACACGTAGATGACATACTACCCATGTAGATGTGCCCAGTATAGGTTGTTTCCAAGTGAAACGTCGTGTTTTGGCAGTTGGATTAATAAATACCCCTTCGTTCGACTCTCTTCGACCTTCGCTCATTTTTTTTGTTTCTCTCTCTCTCAACATCTTCCATTGTCTCCCTTTGTTTCCTTTTGCTTCCTTGAGGTAAGATCAAGTTTTTAATCCTTTCTTTTCTTCATTTCATGCAAGATTTGTTCATTTAGGGTTTATGGTCGAATTTGATATTGAGCTCAGATTGGCTTGTTTCTATTGAAATGGAGTTAAATGTTGTTAGATTATGGTTGTTTGAGGTCGAAAATGTAATTATTTAATCTCGGTTTTGGAGATTTTTGAGTTTGGATGTAATTTGTTTATTGGAAGCTGGGGTTTCAGTTTTAAATAATTTTCTAGTTAGATTTGGAGTTTTTCTTGTTATATCTTGGTAGATTTCAGTCATAAATGCATGGGTTTGAGTTAGGTGTTGTGATTTGGTGATTTATTTCTTTGGGTTAAGGAAAATTCAAATTTGTGGGTTAGAAAACTTGATAATTTTGAGGTTAATTGTTGGAATGGATGTTAGATTTGTGTTCAGGAGGTTAATTATAGTAAATGTGGGTGATTGGTGAAGTTGGGTATTAATCGGAATGAGATTTCAATATTTTTTTGGAATAAAATTTCTGTCAGATAGTCAATTCTGTAGATTTTGAAGAGTTTGGGTTAGGTTTGGAATTTCTGGAAAGTCAAGGGTTAGATTGCATCTGCATTGCATTCGTATTTTTGGTACCGCCACAGTTCCATTACCATATTCTGATATATTTGATATGATTTGTATGTTTCAATTTTGTTTTCCAGTCAACAAATCTAGCCAGCCACCTATAGAGTGTGACTGGGCTTTCAGCTAGGACATCCAGGTGAGTAGAATGACAGCTTTAGACACATAAGTTGTGTCTTCTGCAACTTATATGTTTTTGGTATGCCTAGATATAAATCGTAATCTGACTAATAATTATTCAACTAAATAATAATCCGGCTTATGTGCAAATCTGTTCCGAAATACTTTGTATGTATATATATATTTTTTCTGAAATTAGGGGAAATACGTAGGTACATATGTATGTGTAGCTGTGCTTGGTAAGTTAAGCTATACTCAGTAAGCATCTGTCTGTCTCGAATGTTTATCTGCTTCTGCATATGTGATTTTCGAAGGCGGTTGCTTAAATTATTTCCATCTTTATTCTATTATTGATGTTGTTGTTATTATTATTATTATTATTATAACTTGCATCCAATAGGATAATATACAGTTGGTGATTATCAGTCTATTATGTATCCCTGTCTACTTACTTTCGTAATACTCATATGGTTATTTGAGGTATTGGGATAATAAGAATCTGCTCGTTAGTATTATATGTTATGTTGGTGGTGCATTTACCATTACCTATATGCTTTTGCATATCTGTTTTTCTGTGATTATTTATTAGTGCCTATTTCGATATGTGACGCCTATGCTACGGGGGGTAGATGTAGCCTTTAGTATACCATTGTCTAGAAACCTAATTATCAGGGTTGGTGGTAGCATTGTGTGTTCGGTTACATGCACAATATCATATTAGTGGAAAGAGTCCACATCAGTTAGTCAGTTAGGGATTTTATCGGATCTGTTTGATATTTTATCTAGATATTCTGTTATGTTTGGATTTAATGAATTTAGTAAATATGGATTATTGCTCATGTTCTCATAGTATATTGTATCGTAGTCTAGCGGGGTATATCCTACTAGAGCATGTGGATTGCAATGCTCGCAAATATACCTAAATCAGTTCGGTTTGTTACAGCTTTGAGACTCTTAAGGTGAATGAAGTATATTTTGAGCATCTAAGACTGTTAGCTGTTAGCCCTTCTGAGTCGTGTACTATTTAGGTTCTTGAGGTTGCTAATTATTTCTGGACTGATCTAGTCAGCACGTTGCTAATATGATATGGGCGCATGATCAGTGATTATCATATTTATTTATTTCTGGTAGGATAATAAGAAAGAATTTTGTATGATATGCATAATAGGAATTTGTACATATGCATGTAATATGCCTTGTCTGTCTTCTAGAATGTTACTTATTCCGTGTGACTGTATGTTATCCGCTGAGTGTGCGAACAATTTTAAAATGAATTTCAGAAACTATTATTATATACTTAGTGTGTATACATAGGTATGCAATTATATCTATATGTGCTATTTTCGAAACGTTTTCAAAACGGTCTTTATGATGCACGTGTGAGACAATCTGGAGTGTCGTTTCCTCACTAAGTTTACTCACTCCCTTCCTTTAAAAATTTTCAGTGACTTTGTTGATCTTCGACATACTATACTCGATGAGGTATTTCGAAGTTGCAGTCAGTGCCCTTTGTTTTGATAGTTGTTCTACACTGGAACATTTGTGGGTGTATGGTTCTATATAAATATTTTCATAACTTGAATGCTTTTGTATTTATAGATATTATTTATATTTATATTATGAAAACTCATGTTTTAAAAAGTTTGGATTTTTATTTGGTTAATGAATAATTTTAAAACGGTTTTAAACTTGTTCATGCAAGATTTGAATTTGAGTTATGGTCTTCGAGACTTGTGCAAGATGAGTCAGATTTTTTTAGATGATTCGCCTCATATGCCGGTTATGGTTCGGAAACGGGTCGCGACATTTACCCACCCAGAAGAATCTATACAAAAGGGGTTTAGGCTCAACTAAGACATACATGTTATGTGAAAGGGGGTGGAGGATGTGAAACGCCTTCTCCTGGCATGTCCACATACTAGGCCAACTTGGTTGGATAATAACTTAACCTAGCGGGTAGATGTTCAGGCTTTTGGCTCTCTTGAATAATGGTGGGAGCATATGTGTGAAATGGAGGATATTGGCTCTACAAGGGTGCTGGAGAAGGCCACCATTGTGTGTTGGTTCATTTGGAAGGCACGAAATGATTTTATCTTCAATGGCTTTAACCCGGATCCACAAAGAACAATACATATGATTGGCAAAAAAAAAACAATACATATGATTCGGCCTTATGAGAGGGAGCTTGCTGTATCATATAATAGTGTAGGACAAGTAAATGAGCATTTTAAATGGGTTTCAATGAGAAGGACATGTATTATTGACGCGAGTGCATCGCCTTTGAATGATGGTGAAAAACGGCTTAAAACACCCCACGATTTCCCAAAATCAGAATTTCTTCCCATGCCCACATGAATAGTTAGCGCACACCCAAGCTAAATAGGTCTCGTGTGACTGCCCTCAAATGGGTTGTCTTTAACTATCTCATCTTCTATACCATTGACCCTGCAAATTCTAAAAGAAATGTGACTTATTTTGTGAATATTTACCTGAATAGAGATTGTTTACTAGTCTAGAGGTTAATGTAAAAACATGTTGATGCATAAAACCGAAAAGTTACATTCTCAATTTCTTAGTCTTTGTTTTTTTGTTTTCTTTCTTATCTCCAATTTAAGAGGATAAAGGCCGTTAGTATTTTATGGTTGATACTTTCCATTAATCAATCTTAAATATTTATTGTCAAAATGTTTAGTCCTAAATGTTTTACGTTTTTCCTAAACAAGTCCTTTTTTTTCTAATTTGTCACTTGAAGGTCCTACGTGACACCATTTATTTGAAGAAATTGACATGTGATAGATAAACACCACGTCAGATTGTTCATATTTAACATCTTTCATAAATCAAACACATACTTTTATGCTAACTAATAGTTGCCAATCCACTAGCAATCTCTTAAACCTGACACTAATCACCTCTCTCACTCTTCATTGTTCTTTCACCTCTCTGATATATTTTTAGGCTTTGAAATTATTTGGTATGTTTTTAGTGGTGAAAATGGTGTTGTTTTGCAGATTTTGGAAAGTTTTTTCTAGAAAATGTTATTGAGAATTAGTTTTTGACATCTAATTAAGGAAGAATACTGGTTTTAAAACCGTTTTAAGCGAAGGGTTCATTTACGAAAAAAGTTAAAATTGTATGGTTCAATGGTCAGTCAACATTAACTTATAAGATTGATTAATGAAAGACATTAAACATGAACTACTAAATTGGATTTAACTTGAGATGGCGTTTAGCTGGAACATACATGGCAATTTTTTTATCAAATAAACGGCGCCACATAGGACCATTAAGTGTCAAATCAGATACAAAATCCTTTTTAGGGAAAACAAATATTTAGGTTAAACATTTTGTACTGATTTATAAAAAAGTATCAAAGGAAAGTACTAAAATGTCCCTTATCCCTCAAATTTAGACGCAAACAGAAGAAGAAGCAAATGAGAGACGGAGCCAGTAAAATGCGCAACCATGAACAGTATGCACTCGGCGGATCCAGCGGATCCTGAAAGCGAAGTAGAAATAAAAAGATAATTCTGGATTCCTTGTAAACTTAACAACAACGTTAATGAACCATAAACAAATACATAAAACTGATGGCTTATAGTTTAACCATCTCTTAATTCCTAGTAAAGTGCTGGTGATGCTGAAAGCAAAATAAAAAAAAGGGTTGGTTTTGGCATCTATTTTTGATAAATTAATAATAGATAATGTTGAGAGAACAAAATTCTCTTTTTTTTAAAAAAATTATGACACATAAAATACGTAATCAGAATAATATATCATAAACAATAATTAAATAACACTACAAATCCTTATTAAAATAAGGACAAAATAAAAAGTTAATAACGAGATAAATAAACGTATTATTATTTTTTATCAACAAATACCTAAATTAAGCTATAAAGTATATAATTAAGCAAAATATAAGGACAATATAATAAGGAATAACAAAGAAAAGAATAGAAGAGAGTAAGAGGGGAGTGGAAGTGTGTGTGCTTATTATATTTTATGCTATTATTTGTAAAATATATAATTTTTCAATAATTATAAATATTAAATTATTTGTATAAAAAATATATTTATGTAGTATATATTATAAAAAAATTAAATGAAAAGTAAAATAATAGTAATTTTTTTAACTATACTTTAATGATAATTTAAATTATTAAAAAAATAATTTAATAAAATATAATATGACAATATCTTGTGAGTATTTTAATTGAAATGATTCATCGCTAATGGCAATACACCAAAGTGGTAATTTCTATCCCTAATTTTAATAGCAACGATTTCTCAATCCAATCAATCGACTTGCACTGCGTCTTTCTCTACCCTTCCCAGGACCGGACTTCATGCTCCATACATTTCTTAGGATTTTACATTATATTCACGGATTGAGCTAGAATCATTCTTTCTGGGGGCTCCATAATAGCCAAAGTGATAGCATCAAATTTTATCATTGCATTTTTTATGTCATCAAATTGAGTAAGATTGAATTTTTAATAGTAGATTATTAATTAATTGTGTTTTGAGAAAAAATTTGCTATATATATGTATATATATAACGTAGTATATTTAATCAATATAATATATTAAATTGGACATATCGAGGTGGAGACTTGAGTCCAACTTACTCATATTTCCCTATGTTGCTAGTTATATTGGCAAATTATTTAATTTTTCTTGACATAGATATGTTAATTAGGGTATTTACTGTCGATATATTCTATAGTACAATAGTAAAAATGATAATACGTCTTTTATTATTTTTTTGGGATAGAGGATAATGAAAATAGATACCATTATAGTACTGTGAGTTTTTTTATGAGAATAAAAGAAAAATAATATAATTAAAAAACGAATATATTTTACATCTCAATTACGATATATCATAATAAATATAATATTATTATTCTAAGAACAGAATTATAATATCATAAAATATTAGATAAATTCTACCGCTATTTTTATTATTTTTTAATCATAATTATAATGTCAAGTATTAGCCATTGAAAAAACATACGGTTGGAGCCCGGAGAGACGGGAGTACAAAGGCATGTCCTAAGGAATAAGCCTGTTCAATCGCTACTACATGCACTTTATCTCTCATCACTGTAATAGAGAGAGAAAAATAATTCGAAAAAACACTACAACCAGACACACCCACATAACACTTCACTCTCTAACGCGCACACAACTCTCTCTCTCTCTCTCTCTCTCTTCATACAAACAACAAATTGACTTCCCTCTTCCCCTCCTCTCTCTACATTCCAATCAAACCACTGTTTAATCACCAGATTTGATTTCTCTCTCTCACTCTCGGTTGACACAGTTTAACTTTCAGTGACTCAGTGTGGGTGTGTATATATAGATTAGATAAGTGAGTGAGTGACATTTGGATCTTGGTGTTGCATTTGAATGTAAGAGTGAGAGGGACACATCAATTAGATCGGCGATGTCGGAGAATTCCGGCGACTTTGGGGAGGTCAATGGGGAGACGGCCGCCACTCCAGTCCCACCTCTCACTGTTTCTGCATCATTCAAGGAGGGTTCCAAAAGCTCGTCGCGGAGGCGGCCGGTGAGGCCCAGCTTCGACGCCGATAATGAGTTCATTACCCTGCTTCATGGGTCCGATCCGGTTAAGGTTGAGCTTAATCGGCTTGAGAATGAAGTTAGAGGTCTGAACGTGGTTCGATCTACTGTTTTCTGGGTCGATTTCGGTCCATTTTAGGCCGGTTCTTTTAGCTGGATTTAACAAAAAATTGATTTTTTTAAACTATAATATAATTTTTTATGGGTGCAGATAAGGATAGAGAGTTGGGGGAAGCACAAGCTGAGATCAAGGCTTTGCGGCTTTCCGAGAGACTTAGAGAGAAAGCTGTGGAAGAGGTCATTTATTTTTTTTTTCTAAGTTTGGGTTTTTGTTTTATCTAATTAGATCAAGTAATTAGGCTCATTTATTGAAAATTTTAAATGGTTTTTTTTTATCATGGTAATTGGATTAATTTTAGTCTTGTTGGGTTTTTCTTGAAGTTTATGTGTTTTTCTCCTATTTGGATGAATAAATTGATCTTTGTTTCATTTTGTTGGTGCTTGGTTCTGGCTATCTAATGTAAAGCTTTGAAGTTGATAGTTCACAAAGATTTGGGACTTTGTGATATTCTTTTGGTGATTATTTGGAAATCTGGATCCTACTAGTCGTGCATTGTACAATGTGTTTTATTTTATAAAAAAATGAAAAATAAAACTTATAAACTTTAATTTCTCTAATATGGTGCAAGAAAATGAAAACGTTGCTTTTTTTTTTTTGTTCCTGTTGGGCGGTCAGTTCTCTGGAGATATGCTGCTGAAGTCATGTATGTTCATCTCATTTAGTCGATTACTTAGTGTTTTTGTTTGTATTTGGTTTTCTCTCTACATTGTGGTCAGTGTGTTTTTCTTTTGCACGAATGGATAAGAGTGGCTATCAAAATTTCTCGCATTTTTTTAAAATATTTTTGAAGTTAATTCTGTATATTGTTAACTTCCTTTCTAACAGATAGTTAAGTAACAGACTAGTTTTAGTTATTCATTCCTTTATTGGTGATCTCAGTCAGTTGTTGATATCTTTAAACAATGTTAACGGGATTCTGCCATTTAAGTTTGAACTTAATCAGTTATCACTTATTACTACATGTGGCTACTTAATCAGTAAACTTATCACTTTTTTACTGATTGGAAGTTGGCAAGTGTTTTATTGCCTGGGATGTTAATTTTCTCATCGATATGTTCTTTCTTTATTTGGCTTACTCTTTTTCCACTCTTCACAGATTAGGTTGTAGCATGTAATTTCAGATTCATTTATTATTAATGGTTGAGAAATATTTTATTTCTCTGCAAGTTGATCCTGATATCATTATACTGGTTGCTGATATCCTACAGCTAACTGAGGAACTCTCGAAGGTGGAGGGGAAGCTTAAGTTAACAGAATCACTCCTGGAAAGCAAAGTATTGCTCGGAACTTCTATCATCTCTTTTAATGTTTTTGTTGGTAGCATTCACAGTGCTATATCTGACCTTTTATTTATTTGGCAGAATCTAGAGATTAAAAAAATCAATGAAGAGAAGAAAGCATCAATGGCAGCTCAGTTTGCAGCTGAAGCAACACTTAGAAGAGTTCATGCTGCTCAGAAAGATGATGATATGCCCCCAATAGAGGCCATTCTTGCTCCTCTAGAGGCTGAACTTAAGCTAGCTCGTCAAGAGGTATACTTTGTATAATAAGCTTATTGCTGTCAGTCCTTTCAAAAAGTTATACATATTGGATAATTATCAATTTACTTTATTAATAATTGCCATTATTTTGTTCCAGATTGCAAAGCTTCAAGATGATAATAAGGCATTGGATCGTCTAACTAAATCAAAAGAAGCAGCTTTACTTGAAGCAGAGAGGACGGTTCAAGTTGCCTTGGCTAAGGCTTCTATGGTGGATGACCTACAAAATAAGAATCAAGAATTAATGAAGCAGATAGAGATTTGCCAGGTGATTATTTATTTTCCCGTTTTGAGTGTCTTAAATTTGTGTAAGCATCAAGGATGAATTCACATACTTATCAAAAAGAAAAAAAGAGCATGAATTCACATCCCTATTGATTGGTTATTTCAGGAAGAAAATAAAATCTTAGACAAAATGCATAGACAAAAAGTTGCTGAGGTTGAAAAGCTTACCCAGACTGTGAGAGAATTAGAAGAGGCTGTCCTTGCTGGTGGTGCAGCTGCTAATGCTGTGAGGGATTATCAACGCAAATTTCAGGAGATGAATGTAATCGCCATAACCTGTGAACGGTCTACTTGATTTTGACAATGGTTTTTCGTGTATCCTTAGACAAAAATGTTTGTTGGTTTTTCTGATTTGTAGGAGGAAAGGAAAACCCTTGACAGAGAGCTGGCCCGTGCCAAGGTAACAGCAAATAGAGTAGCCACGGTGGTAGCTAATGAGTGGAAAGATTCTAATGACAAAGTTATGCCTGTGAAACAATGGCTAGAAGAAAGAAGATTTTTGCAGGTTAGTTTCAATCTTAAGTTTGGTTTCCTTCCAAATTGGGCCACCATTTACTGTTCCTTCCTTGACTATGAATTTCCCATGCTAAGCTTTTTCAATTTTTTGTTTTTTGATCCCTGTCATGTGCAATTGTCACTTTGCAGGGAGAAATGCAGCAACTGCGAGACAAGCTTATTGTAGCAGACAGAACTGCGAAATCTGAAGCACAGCTGAAAGTAATGATTTGACTTCTGAATTTTAGCATTTGCCATGCTAGTTCTCTTGGTCCTGTAGTTATGATATGATTCTGTTTTTGTTAGGAAAAATATCAATTGCGCCTCAAAGTGCTTGAGGAGAGCCTGAGAGGGTCTTCGACTAGTAATCGCAGTTCCGTAGAAGGAAGAAGTATAAGCAATGGACCTTCTCGTCGTCAGTCCCTGGGTGGAGCTGATAATTTCTCAAAATTGTCCTCCAATGGCTTTTTGTCCAAGAGAGCACCACCATCTCAATTAAGATCTTTGTCCTCTAGTACCAGTTCTGTACTGAAGCATGCTAAAGGAACATCAAAATCATTCGATGGAGGGACAAGATCATT
>CAODLS011088835.1:0-19072 GCA_948243855.1 Flueggea neowawraea | reverse complement strand
TACGAGGTTGCGTAGCCTTTGGTATACCAATGCTCTGAGAAGGCCCAGTTACCAGGGTAATATGGTAGCTGTGCGTCCGGTCAGACCACGTGCTCTGTTTGATCTGATGGGTGGCACAGTCCCCCTTCTGTAACTATCTGTTCTGGTCCCTATCCACCTCTGTTATATACTCTGTATATGTATACTCTGTTTGCTATACTTTGTTATGCCTACGGGCCTCTGTCTGATATTATATGCCATATTGGCTATTACCTGTTATTATATTATACGAGGTATAATATATCTGTTGAGTCTGTGTTATTGCTCATTCGCCTATAGTATATTGTACTGCTGACTAGTGGGATATATTTTGCTGGAGCCCGGGGACTGAAATGCTCGCGGGTATACCATCTGATTAGCTCTGTCTGTCCTTAGGGTGCCGAGTCCTACTTGAGGCCCTAAGGCTGTCAGTTGTTCGGACCTCTTGAGTTGAGCTCCATTGGGCCTCTTGAGGTTGCGGATTCTCTATTAGAGATCTAATTTGGCCAGCGCAGTATCAATATAATACGGGGGTATGATCAGTGATGATCAGATCTGTATAAATTCTGAATAAATATATAATAACATATTTGGGTGTAATATTCTACACAGTCTGTATAAAAATGAAATAGTAAAATACGTTGTATGCGTTATCTGCTTCTCTGTTATTTACAGATTTTGTCTGACTGCATGTTGTATGCTCTGATTGCGAAATATTTTCTGAAACATTTTTGAATTATACTAGTATGTATACGAGTGTATATACATATACCTATATATGTTGCATATGAGTTTTCGAAAGGTTTTCAAAACAATTTATGTGAGGTCCCAGAGGCATTCTGGAGCGTCATCCTCACTGAGTTTTCTCACCCCCTCCCCTTAACATTTTTCAAGTGATTCAGCTTCTGTGCTCATTGGAGTCTTCGAGTAATAGTGACAACCCTTTTTATCGAGTTTCAGTTGATATGTTTGGTTAGGTGCTCCACACCGAGGGTTTGGGTTTTTCCACTATTTGGGTTTTGTCATTTGATTTTATTTGTATAATTAATTTGAAAAAAAAATGTGTATGTATATATGGTTATATTCTTATTATTTTGATTTATAACACTTTAAGTTATAATTTATAAAAATCTGAATGTTTGTTAAAATTGGATAATTATTAAAATTAATAATTTGGTAGAATTTCTGAGTACTCTGAGGCTTGTACGGGATGGACTGAGCTTCCACAGACGGTCTATCTTGTACGCCGGTCACGGTCCGGAATTGGGTCGTGACAAAAGTAGTCATACTTATTTTGTTTATATGTTTAAGAATTCTTACATTCACTAAGTATTTGTTTGGTTAGGGTCAGAAAGTGAGGGAAATGCAACTTCCCAGGAAGTTGAGAACTTCTTTTGTTTGGTTGAGCAAACTTCGAGGGAAGTCATCTGCTTGACTTCTCTTTTGTTGAAGAATTTCGGCATATACTTTGGATAACGTTTATGGAGCAGAAGCAACTTTAAATGTAAAAGCGAAATCAACACCAAGATTCAGAATGGTTTGGCCAACTTGATGCCTACGTCCACTACCTAAGTCTCACTACTTAGGATTTTCACTATAACGATGATTGATTACGGCTCAATCCAACAAGGCTAATACACGAGGCTGATTCCAGCTCAACACCTCCAAGGCCAACAAGGTTGTTTTCTATAGGTTCACAACAAACCTCTCTCAATGTTGTTTTATACTTAAGTTCATAACAAACATCTACAATGTTGTTTTCTATAAGCTTGCAATAAACCTATCTACCCCAAGCAAACAATCTTGCTTGATATAGAATTAACCCAAAGATATAACAGGTTTAAAGCTCACTCAGCCCAACAGTAAGATAGCAAGTAAATAGGTCAAATTGGTTAGAAAGGTAGAAGTGAGAGAAACAATAATAGTAATGTATAACAAATGGCTCTCTTGTGTTCCTTTTATTCTGGGACGTCTATTTATAGTCAATTGAAAGAATATAGCCATCGAAAGCCTCGAAGTAGCCGTTGTGAGAGAGAGAAGAATTCTGTTTTAATTGACGTCACCTTCAACAACGTGCGTTGTACATCATCTACACGCGTTGTACTTTAGTCCAACTGAGTTATGCTTGTCTTGATATCCATTCTACGCGCCTTGCAAGAATGTTAGTAGCTACTGCTTTAAATGGATTGCATCTATATGCCTTGTACACCATTTACGTGCATTGATCATTATATCAACGTGCTTTGTATCTTATTCTACGGCTTTGATCTTTGTTCTAGTAGATGCACATTCGCCCAGTCATTCTTCAATAAGCCTTGTACCTTCTGCAACGTGCATTGTCGACTTCATCTCAAGATCGCACCTTTGATCCACGTTAGCGTGTCAGAGAATATTCAAATTCAAATCTCGATGAGCGTATTGGCTTTGTCCTCATTTGATCATCGTTTATGTGCGTAGATCAAAACTTGATGCTCACTTCCTTCTGGAATGAATGATCTATACGCCTTGTATCCATTGTAGGGAGCCTTAATGCCATTTTTCACATGATCAACATGACTTGCACATGCATAATGTGTTTTGTATCCATATTTCAGTAAGCCTGCAACTTAACACATCTTTCATGGATGTTTTGCAATCATCATCGTCAAAATTGAACTAAACATTTTTGGCTTTGGGAAGTAACTTCCTTACCTCCTCTAAGGAAGTCCAACTTCTTTAGCGCCAACAATGCATATTTACGAATATATCCCCAAAATACTATTTACTTACATATTTCTATTTGTTTCTAAAATTTATAAATCATTTCATAAATAATTTTTTGATTGTTTTATATAGATCAATTTTTACAGAATTTACAAAAAATATTTTATATTTTTTACTATTTTCAAAATATATTATATATAAAATATTTTATTTAATTAAATAAAATGATTTTTTGTCAATTTTTTAAAAAAAATAGTCTTTATTGTAGAATTGCATGAACTATTAACTATAGTTTTATTTCTCATGGAAGATATATTTTATGTAATAAAAATAAATATTTTTTTTTAGTTTTTTTCATATTATTAATTTCAATTTAATAATAATAAGAGTATTTTTGATATATTATTTATTATTATTATTATTTTTATAGAGTTTGATAACATGAGTATTATAGATATTTATAGTACAATTTCTCGATAAAAGCTCGAGAGTAGTGTTCGATTAGATAAAAGCTCGTTCATGACTTTACTCGTTAATAAACGAGCCGAACTTAAATCTCGAATAAGATTTTAAGCTGAGCTTGAATCCAATGGTTCAAAAAACTCATGAACAAGCTCATATATATATAAACGAGCTAATTTAAACAAGATTTTGACTCGAACTCAAAATATTTTAGATGAACCGCTTGGCTTGATTACACCTTACAATTTAGTAAAGAATCTGACCTCTGAAGGTCAATGTCCGTTACGTAGATAAAACCTGCAACATTACTGCGCCAAAGAGAATAAAACAAAAAAATATTTATCATCAGTCGGGTCAAGCACAGTTTTAATTCACTAGTGGTGCCCTAGTCAAAAGGAGATGCATATTCCTAATATTATGAACAACAGACAGCACAAAGTTAAGCCTAAAATCTAAATAAATTGTGTGATTGAGACCCTAAAATACAGACAGCGGTTAATATTTGGACGTAGTCGATGCTTATAGGCGCATTTACACAGCCAGGTCGGCTTAAATGTGTTTCTGTATATAAAAACTAAACTACTAACTTCTTTCTCATCTACTTCCCTCTCCTGTGCTGCCACTCTCTGTCTCCTCCTCACCATCATTACCTCACCTTCAGTGCTTAAATATCTATTGGCACATGGAGCCATTAAGCCGGCGCTGGAGTTGCCCTTAGTTGTCCATCCTTCTGCATTGGGTAAAAACAAGTTCTTAAATATCTATTGGCACATGGAGCACAGTAAAATCATATATATATATATATATATATATATATTACGATGTATTGTCCATGAACTCCACTAGATTTTGCTTGATGACCTTGAAGGCCATTGATTACATTTTTTGTGGCAGTATGTTCAATCTAAGAATTTTGAATCTTCCTCAACTCAATAGCAAACTATTGAATTGAGAGAAACAGTGCTACCCAACCTAAGTACACAGGAAACACCAAAGACTAACAGCTATAGATGAACGGAAATTCACACATTCAAGAAATTTATAGATGAAAATAGATATAAAATACTTGATGAGAATTATGCAGTAGAATAATTTCAGAATTCGGGCTAACAAAAATTTTGATACAATGGAGAAAAGAGAAGAGATAAGACCCTAACCAACTAAAGTAGGGGACAGGAAAAGGAGAACGCAACACTAGAGCATCCTTGGTCTCCCAATGTATTAGTCTCCCATTGTGGGGGACTAATAAAATTAGGACCCAATTGGACAAATTATCCATTGGCTATGGACTCCACCTGATTAAAAAAATCAATTTTTGTTGTAATGAAGTAGCAGACCTTTTGGTTCCAGCGGTTATTTTGACCGTTGGAACACATTTGCCTTTTTTAAGATTAATTTGATTTTTTTTCTTTGTAGATAGTTGTTCTACTTTTTATTTCAATTTCATTTCATCTACAACTCATTTCATCTACAATAAATCTTCAATTCTCTTTTTCTATAAAAAAAAACCCAAATCCTACCAATTTTTAAGAACCCAATTCAAATAATTTGTCAACCTCCCAAAATCAGTTGTAATTTATTAGTTTTGAATTATATTTTCTTACTATTATTTTATTTTTCTTATGTAATTTTAATTTTTAAATGCAATTATTTTTAATGTTAATTTATACTTTTTAAATGTAATTTATTTTTATGTTATTTTATTATTTGTGTAATTTATTTGTTTAAAATGGATAATTTCTCACTAATTAAAAATATTTAATTGTTTGTGTAGAAAATATATTTTATGTAGTATATATTATAAATAAAAATTGAATGAAAAGTTGAATAAGTTTAATAAAAAAATATAATAATAGTCTAAATTATTAGAGTAGAATAATTTAATAAAAAAATTAATAAAAAATTAATATAATAATAATGTATCAATAATTTGGATCCAAAATAAATCTATCTACTGTGGATGCTCTTATATTCATTCTCTGCCCTTAGATGTTTGTGTCCCTTCAATTCATTAATAATTAGGTATGTCCCTAGTATTGTTAGCTGGATGGAAAAGTGCAAGAATGATTTGATGGAGATAGGACAACAATTGCATTAGACTGTTTGTAATTCAGGGTCTTTAAAGTCGTCTCATAAAATGTTTGTTCAACATTTTTATTATTATTTTATTAAAATCCTTAGTTTTTAACTCTTCAATTTTTTTCATTCGTAATTCAGTGGCTATTTTAAGAGTCCTGCGGAACACCTACTCAATTTTTCACTAAACACAATTTAATTTTAATCCCTTAACTTTTATCTAATATTTTATTTAATACTTTCTACCCCAAATTCATTAAAATAAAAAGTGTTCATTCAAATAAAAATAATTCATTAAAATAAAAAATACATTAAAATTAAAAATACATTAAAATAAAGTTCATAATTTCTTAAAATAAAATAATAATACATGAAAATAAAATTCGGTATTATTCTTCACGATTGTTCCATAGATGTTCTACCAAATCCACTCGGAGATGATAATGTTGCTCACGATCACGAATATCGGTAAACCTTTGGATATATATTGCAAAGTTGGATTGACCTCCCTGTGATGCATTCGTTTGACGACTGTGGTCAGTTTTCTCAAATATCCGCTACCAAAAACTTCTACGATACACTGACAAAAATTCTTCAAACAATGGTTGACAATGGACTCACCGAGACGTAAATATTCAGCAAATAAATCACCAGAACAACCATATGTCAATTGTCATATTGTAGCCGTGCATTTTTGAAGTGGTGAAAGACTAGGGAAACCAATCGCATCAAGGGTTTGGCGTAGTTAGAATGATTTCCGACGGCCTTCACGATCCGCAAAAATAAATCCATCCTCATACGAAACCTACGCCGAAAAACATCATCATTGTAGGTGAGATTTTCAGAAAAATAGTTATGAACTAACCGTTTGTGACCACCAACGCGGTCTCAGTTAATATAGCGTCTTGGTCTTTTTTCACGGCGTCGGTTGGAGGATTCATCATGTAGTATGATTTGTTGTACTAATTTCAACATCCCTTCTTCATCAGGATCATTTCAAATAGATTGCTTGAAATTATCTCGATTTTTTTGTATTCCTCGTCATCAGAAGAAGAGGGAATATTTGCAGATGCAAATTCTTCCATTGTTTTGTTTTTGTTGTTTTAAAAATAATCGGAAAAATCGTTGGGATCCATTGAAAAAAATTTTGGAGAGAAATTTTAAGAGTTTAGAGAGTTTGGGGGAGAGAAATGGGTGTTTGAAGTGAAGAAATGATAGAAAAAATATGTTTAGGGGGGTATTTATAGGAAAATTGGTAAAATTAGTTGTTATGAACCAAAAGGGTAATTTTTTGGCCCCCAACGGTATCGTTGGAGTAAATCTGACTGTTGGATCAATCAGATCTAACGGTCAGATTTAAATATATATATTTTTAAAAAAGTAAATGTTACTGGGTCCGTGCTTGACACATGTAGTCCGTCCCTCCGCAGGAGGACGGGCTACCGAACCGGGATGCGGTAATGTGTCCCAGTCTGGAAGGCCCGTTCCTAGCCCCTTTACAACCCGCCTTAGAAAACTATAGAACTCTGCTGATGGTGTTTTCTTTTGATATGGTTTACCAGATAAGTAGCTTCTAAGAGGACGAGATGGGAGACTTCAAATCACAGAGATGGTTAGTTGAATGACTCTTTTTATTTATAGGTGGAAGCTTATAAATTCATGTAGTAAACGTATACCCGCGCTCGTGTGGGTTATTAATATGGAAATATAATTTAAGATTTATAATTGTTAGAGGGTAAATAAATTAAAAAAATATGAACTTTAGTTAAATTAACAAAAATAATCATGAATTTTTAATTTGTTTCAGAAAAATATGAACTTTAGCTATTATAATAATTGTGTCATCAGTTAATTTAGGGTTAAATTTTTCATCTACTTCGCTGACTTGGCAGTTTACGTAGCATTTGACGTGTAAATATTTTATGATGTGACTTTTATTTATTAAAAAATTAACTAACTTACAAAAATGAAGTTAAATTTTTGTGATGTATTATTTTCTATGAAAAAATTTTATATTGTATCTTAATTTATTGTTTACTGTATGAATAATTAATTAATAAATATCTACGATATTAATTAATTGAAACTAGTACAAAAATAGAAACCAACACAAAAAATGACATTTCTCAAGAATATTAGAAATGAAAATGTATAAATATTAAAAGTATAAGATTGTGTTTATAAATATCAAGATCCTGCAAGTGTTTTAATAATAAATAAATCTAAAAATTTTAGAAAAGCTAGAGATAAAAATTTAAATTAACGGGAGATAAGAATGTGTCTCTATCTCTCATTAATCACACGATTTCTTTTAGTTTAAGTTATTATCATTACTTCTCTCTTCTCAAAGTAATTTAATATGATTTTTTCTTTATAATGTATTTCTAAATAAGAAATTTATGTCTATTTTTTCTTATTTGTAGAAATGACCTTAATATATTTTTGGCTTTTTAGTTGAAAAAAATTCATTGTTTTTTAAAAAAATCTAGAAAAAATAGAAAAATAAAAAAATTTATTAATAATATTTTTTATTAGCAAACATATTTTTTAAATGATAAATAGATTTTAAATAATATTTTTAAAAAAGTCATAAAAAATTAAATTTTTGTGTATGTTAGTTAATTTTTTAATAAAAAAGTCACATCATAAAAAATTAATCATCATAAAAATTAGTTATTTTTTTAAGTTAGTTAATTTTTTTAATAAATAAAAGCTACATCATAAAAAATTAATTCGTCATAAAAAATTAGTTTCTTTTGTAAGTTAGTTAATTAATTTAATAAATAAAAACCACGTCATAAAATATTTACACATCAAATGCCACGTGGATTGCCACATCATCCAAATGGATGGAAAAATTAATCTCAAACTAACTAATAATACAATTGTTATAGTAGTCAAAATTTATATTTTTCTGAAGTAAAATTGAAAGTTTGTGATATTTTTTTTTAATTTGACTAAAGTTCATGTTTTTTTTTAATTTATCTAGCCATTGTTAGAATATTAATTTATATTATAAATTGATTAGTATTAATTATTGTTCCACCACTGAATTATATCGTAATTTCATGTTCAATATCTCAACTTTGAAAAGCCTCCTATTAGATCCTTGTTTGTATACAGCGTCAGCCCATAACAGATGTTCAACACCTAATCTTGATATTATAGGTTCTGCACAAATCATTTATATGCAAACTTGAAGAAACAAATACTAAAGTTAGGTGTTAAACATCTGTTCTGAGCTGACGCTGTATACAAGCAGAGACCTAATATGAAGTTTATTAAAATTGAGGGACTGAATTGAAGATAAGAATATAACTCAGAGATACAATAATAATTAACTCAATTGATTATTATAAAACGACAGTCATTGAGATGTGTGGTTATAAATAGGGGTGGAAATGAGCCAAACTATTAGCGAGTGCCTCAGAGCTCGGCTCAATAAAATATCATTCACAAATCGGTTTGATAATAAATGAGTCGAGCTTAAACACCAAAAAACTTGGCTCGAAAGCTCGCGAACAAACTCGTTTATAGATTCGTGATCAGGCTCGTGAACAAACTCGTTTGTAGGTTCTTCTATATATATACACATACGTATATATGTGTGTGTATGTTAAACTAAATTATAAAAAATATATATTTGGAATAATATTTAAGGGTGACAATTCTGGTTGGGTCGGTCTAGACGAGTCAACCCGTTTATGACCCTAATTTTAAACGGGTTAAATGAGTTGGCCCGTTTACGACCCAAACTCGTTTAACCCCAACTCGAACACGACCCGTTATTAAACGGATTATATGACACTACCCGTTTATTAAACTTACACTAATTGATCGTGTCTGTAAAAGTACAAGCATGCTTGCATAAGATGATCTAATATTAGATTGAACTTGTAAAATAAATTAAAACTTCTAATAGTTCTTGATTCAATTACATGCTCAATATGATTTTATTGAACTAACATAAATTTGATTATATTCTTTTTAGAGCTATTTTCAAAGTTGAATTAGTAAATTTCGTCTACGAATTTATTTGAGTCTTTATTGAGCCGAGCTTGAAAAGCTCGTGAACAAGCTCATGAGCTCGCGAGCCTTGTGACGAGCCGGGTTTGAACAACATTTTGAGCTCGAAAAAGAGTTCGAGTTCAAGCTCGACTCGGCTCGGCTCAACTCGAATCCAACCCTAGTTATAAGAGATGTGCATATTGGCTTTTGCATTTCGCACTTCAAATATAACCGATTATTGAGTATTAATTCTGCCAATTAATTTGTGTATGTTAGCATGTGGTTTAGTACATGAGATTTATTACTTGAGTATTTGCAGTAGAGAGTAATTAAATTGTATGTTAACTTATTTAATCATCCCAAAACACAGCCTTTCTTGGCTTATAACATCTCAAAACTTGTTTAGGAGATTTGTTCCTGCAAAGCACTTCATAGAATTTTAGTCAAGCTTGCAGTTCCTGTTTAGTGATTCTGTAATTGCTTATTGAGACTAATATTTTCACCCTAAAAAGGAAAAAAATACAGTAGCTGATGAAATTGAAAAACATCTGATAATTTATAAAATAGTAGCTTCCTTAAATCCATACCAATTCAGTTTTACTTGTGAATTTTGGCAGAGTCTGGATCATGGTTTCCTCCTAGAAGTATTGATGATCCGAGAAGACCATCGCAATTGATTCTACATACAATCCAATTGAGATAAGCAAACAGATCTGCTTCTCCTCTTCTTCCCTCCTCCCTCTACTGTCCTCCTCAGTGCATCCAAATCATTAGCTAAAAACCAAAAACCAACAAAATGCAATCCATTTTCCTTGTAAGGGAAAAAAATGGAGAAATGAACACCAAAGTTTTAATTACGGATAAGAATCATCAAGAAGAGGCTCAAGACCTCACTCCTTCCATGGTTTTGTCTAAAAACTCACTTTCGGTCTCTCTTTGACATATACATCTCCTCCCTCTATCTCAAGGCATAGGCGGAAGCTCTCCCTCAGAGCTTAATGGATTTTAGCAGCGACCAATGAGTGGTAGACATTGTAGCCTGTATCAATAAGTGTCCCATGGCTCCTGTCAAAGCAGTTGTATATTGAAAATTTCCCAGTCTGGGATGAATAATCTTCCCCAACTAGTTGCTGCTGGCATTTATTTTGGATGTTGAAACCTTAGTTGATGCCACCTTGATGGCTTAATGCTAGCTTATATATAGTTTGCATTTGTATGTGAAGAAATTAAATACCAATTTAACTAATAAAAAGTTTAATAAATAAGTTAGATTTACCAATATCGATTCCAGTGAAAGCACAACAGCAAATAGCAGCTGTATGACTAAGTTTTGATGTTGGTCTCGCGAGCAAACCACGGTCGGATTGTAATCAATGGGAGAGCTCCTCTTTCGCAATCTAGATACCACGCGAATTGACTCTTTATGCTACTGAAGAATGGTGGATGGAGATGGAGGAAAGAAGATGAAGAGAATGATGAGGGAGGGGAGAAACATTTTTCTCCCTTCTTTTTTTTTTTTCTTTTTCTCCTCCCTTTCTTCTCTCTTTTTCCTCTCTTCATCTTATTTCACTCCCCCTCATCTCTATTTATAATAGCCCTTCATGGGCTTTTGGGCTTACGGACCCAACTCAATTGGATTTGCCAATTGGTATCGGTCAACGGTCTCGGTTAATATATTAACCGACTGAGTTTGGTTCATCCGATATAAACGGACCGCTTTTCCAACAGTATGAATTGGTATTATCTGAAATACAGGTAATGTGTTTGTTTATGCCTTGTTTGATTAAGAAGACGAGTCTTGTAATGGTTTGCATATTTTGGACTTTTCAGTAATCCTGAAGAAAAGGACAACCCAAACTTTCGATGTCGTCGATTAAAATGTTTAATCATATTTATTCAATATGATGAAACCGGAATTGCTTGTTCAATAATTTAATTATTTTAACTCAATTGGAGACCCTGAGTTGTTGGCGTTTGAAGGAATTGTCGATTAATAGCCATCTTTTGTTGCTGTTGAAAAGAAGTGAATTGATCAATTATTAGTCCATTGATAAACTACCATAATATTTTGAACACTTACTAAATGCCTCTTTTATTGGTTTGACTTTGACTTTTCAACGTTTTCTTCTCAAGTACGGTTGGGTTTAATTGGATGCCTCAAATTAAAGTGCAGTGTTTGATTCTATTCTTTTTCTTGCATTAGTTGATTTTTGGTAGACATGTAAAAATCAAATTGAAATTGGCGAACTGAATTGGAATCGGATCAGTTAAAATCGGTTAAAATCAGAACTGAAATCTGCAGATCAAAATCAGACGGTTTTGATTTAGATTCCAGTTTCACCCTTTCAAAAACCGTCGAACCGGCTATTCGAATAGCCGGTTGAACCGACGGTTCGACCAGCCGGTTCAACAGTTATTTTACTTTTTTTTTTTTATTTATTTTTGTTTTTTCAACTCTATAAATACGACACTCATTTCTATCCAATTTACACCATTTTTCTCTCTCAATCTGTTCTACACTCTCTCACAAATTTATTTTCCTCTAATTTTTTTTATTAATTATTTATATATTTTATTATTGCAATTACATTTTTTATATTTTTAAAATTATTTTTTACAATTATATTTTTTAAATTCCTTTTATTTTTTACTATAGTTTAATTTATTTATTTTATTATTTTATTATATTTAATTAGTATTTGCATATTTATTTTAGAGTAATGAAAAATTTTGTGAAAATAGAAATTTTAAAAATATTGAAGTTGAAAATATTAGAACTCAATAGAGTCAAACTCAATTAATTCCCACCCAAGGAGATGAGGGAGGAGAGAGAGGAAGAGTTTCTAGTTTTTTTTTTGTTTAAAATAATATAATATAATTACTAGTAGAATAGTTAATTTGTTTAAAAATTATTAAAAAAAATCTTTAGAATACAATGTATTATTATTGGTACTATATTTAATTATTAAATATAACAAAATTTACAAACCGAAAAAAAATGACGGGATAAAATAGTGGATTAAAAACAAAATTTTGTAAAAAAAAAAGAAAATCAAATCGGAACCGAAACTAAACTGACAATTGAACTGTCAAAACCGGTCAGAACCGGAACCAGAACCGAATCGAAATCGAACCGAATCAAACCGTAGGAACCACGGTTTGATTTCAGTTCTCACATTAGACAAACCGGAACCGCCGGTTCCGGAACCGACAACACCCCTAATATTTGGTATTAGTTTCAGATTCTCTTTTCTAGAAATATATTATTTAATTTTCACCTATATTCGTTCACTTTGAAATATATTATATGAATATATAATATCAAATTATGTATTATTGCTAATGTTTGAATTAATTTCAGTAAGGTTTATTATGGTTAATGCAAAAAAATTAAATGTGGCACATGGAATATTACCATATTAGTCAGGTAGAAATGACTTCTTACAGGCAAAGGGAGTCAGCCGCCCCCACTTCCCTTCTAGAATATCTCTATTTTGCCTCTGACGATCCACATTTGTCCTTGGAATTGGAGTTTCGTCCTCAACCCAGCCTTTAACTCCGACTCTACCTTCGTCAATTTTTAGCTCCACCACTGTTAGAAAAAAATAATGTTATATTTGGAAATGTGTACAGAATATATACGGAGCATATACAAAATGATATTCTGAAAAACAAATGGCCTCTGAAATTTTCAAAATTAGATAATACACGAGTGCATTTCTACACAGTATACAGTGCCATGTTCTTCCCTTGTTCTTTAACATGCCAGCATCATCTTTCCGGCCCAGTGATTTTTGGGTTTCATGGCAGCATCGGAGGACCCTATGAGCTCAACATGGATTGGGATTCAGACCTTAGTAGGCTTTCTTTTCGGAGAATGAGAAGAAGATTAGCCATCTTTTTGAGCTAATGACATAATAAGACATCCAGAAAAACAAATTTATACCCACTACTCTGTTAAAATCAATTTTGGAACAATTATGTAGAAGGACAAAATATCCCCCAATTGTCATCCAATTATGTGAAACCACATCATAGTCAAAACTCCAAACTCTAAATATATAAAGTCTTTAAGTCAGTCATTTTAAAATTTTGGGCACAAAATGAACACTTTCCAATCACGAATTAAGTCTACCACTTTCACCCACCTCACGTCATTAACCAATGAATGACTGGTTCTCGGTTTTTCTATACCAATATCTACTTAAAAAGGGCCGTCTGCTACCGAACATTAATCTTAAAATTGTCAATTTCTAACATAATAATACAATTTTATGAAACGACATAAACAAACACAATTGACATAAATTTAATTTTTATAATCTTTATATTTTATATAATAATTTATAATATATAAATAATAAAACAAAAACACAATAACACGAATTAAAACCCCCTAATTAATTCCATATCCCCCCAAATGACTTCCTTACCCACACTTAACCCAATATTTACATAGAACTCCAATTGAACCATATGAACTACTACATTTTTTTTTTCTGAGGTTCCCCATTTACCCCCTCGCGCAGGCACACTCATGGACTTTCAGTCTCGTGTTGCCCGTGCCATTCCCTTCACTTTCACTCCCTACAAATTCACTCAAAACGGCTTCTGCAGGTACGTGAACATATCCTGCAGTGGCCACATCTGATTATTCCCTTGAAACAACGAGTTCTCCATAGTGGCATCCATGTAATTATAAGGATAATCAAGGGCATTGCCAGTATTATTCCCCAAGTCCTTCCATTTTGGCTCGCTCTGGACCTCGCAATTGAACTCCGGCGACACCACGTGCTCCGAGCAGCTCGAGTCCGTGTGCAGCCTCGGCACCGAATCCGTCGTGTCAAAGTACATGTAATCATTCCCAACAGACGGTGGAGCCGGCGGCGGCGCCATCACCACAGGCTTCTTCTCCTCTTCCTCCATCGAATCGGCCTTCCATACGCCGAGTTGCTGCGGAACGCGTTTCTCAATGGTTCCCTTCTTGTTGTAGATTCGACACAGAACCCAATCATCAAGCTGAAAATAATTAAAAAAGAGAGGAGAAAATCAGGGCCGTCGATTTGGTCAACGATAAGATCAATCTCTGCTATAAGCAGGAATATTTTCTAAAACTGGAAAGTAATGATTAACGGATTTTGCCATGGTGAAAAGGTTATCCATCAGAGTCATTTACGTAAAATTATATATAATCAGCCTTTTTAGGGGTTGATTGGTATCCATCAAATGGGTCTCTCGATGACTCCACTTGACAAAAGATCTTAGCTTCGGTCGTATTATTTGGTGGGGATGAATCAAATTGGTAGCCTAAAATGCGTGTACGGATGGGGCCACAATGGTCATTTCCCCATCCACGTCTTAATTTTAGGTCCATCATCATGCACTTTAGTATGGGAATGACGAGTATACCCTTAGGCTGTTCTTCTTGCGAGCCGATCGGTCCACGTCGGCGAGCCGATACTCGTGCATAATCCAGTTGGTTTTCTCTCCCTTTGGTGCCTTTCCGGCGTAAAAAACCAGCGCCTTCTTGATTCCGACCGGTTTTGGCTGACCAATCGGTTTATCTGCTCCCGTTGCCTTCCAGTAACCGCTTCCAGCTGCCCGGTTCGGCCTGGATCCGTTCGGATACTTTCTGTCTCGTGGCGAGAAGAAGTACCACTCCTTCTCTCCGTACAAGGCCATTCCTGCAAAGCAAAATCCGATAATACCGATTAAGACATAAACGATACCGTTTAGTATACTTCGATTGGCACCAAGGAAGACGAATGAAATTTACCTGGTAGGTCCCACGGATCATACTTGTAGAGATCGATTTCAGCAATAATCGGGACGGCGATAGGCTGTGACGCACATTTACGGCAGAGGTAGTGCATGACGAGCTCCTCGTCCGTCGGGTGGAACCGGAATCCAGGTGGTAACTCTATTGCCGCCGTCATTTTGACCTTTTTACCCTTCTCCGCGTTTTCTTACTACGAACTACACTGTTCTCCTCTCACTACAATTCTCCCGTGTGTGTGTAACTCTCTTGGGGAAATGCGGTGACGGCGCTTGAAACTTAGAACACAAGGGAGAGGGAAGAATTTATGGAGGAAAAGAGGGGACACGTGGCAGTGGGGTTTCTAGAAGACACGTGGGTGATAACTTTTTGCAGTACTTGGGAAGGGCGTTCTGGGAAGAGAGCAGCCAAGGGGGACACGTGGCGGAAAGCGAAGTGAAGTTGGGAGATTGTCGATAGCCCACATGGGAGGAGTGATTTGGTCACTGCTTACGGCATGAGTTTTGGACTGTGGTGAGGGCTGAACCGTGGAAACAGCAAGTCGGTTCCAGCAAAAGAAAAAAAAACAAAATTAGTAATTTATTTTATTGTCCTCGGGATTGGGGTGGGCGGTTTGGCAGATATATAGGGGTGTTTTTGGTTTTCTGGGAGAATGAGCCGACAGTGAAACGGTGGATGAGATGGACACGTCAGAGGGGAGAGCCACGTGCGGAAGTGACCTTTTGTGTTTTGGCAAGGTTTTTGGGGAGGGGGGAGAGGAGAGAGAGAGAGGGTAGGATCGGCTGTGGTAGGTTGCACTGTTATTGGAAAGGAACTTATATATCGTTGTCGGATGTGGTACCGATCGAGGTGGCGGTGACGTGTCATGATAATGTCTGAATCCACACGGTTATAGTAAATCACTTGACCTCTCAAACTTTTGGCAAGTTTAATGTTGGTTTCAGTTCAAAAAAAAAAAAGTTTAACGTTGGTGGCCTTTTTTTTTGTTGAATTTGTTAACGAATTATAATTGTATAATCATTATTTCAATATATTATTTTTAAAAAAAATATATTAATATCTTTATAACTAACAAAATACACCCTCTAATTAATTATGGCTAAATATTTTCCGGTGAGCTTGTTTCTCAAATTATATATATATATATATATAAGTTATTATCTTGGTAGATAAACCCACATATTCGAAACCTTGGGAAAAAGATCATAGAGGATTAATATTAGACATGCGTCATGATTAATATTTTATCATTTCATCGAAATAATTGCAGCTTGACTATTAATTTGTCATTTTAGCCTAACATTAGCAATCTATTAATACGATCTTTTCAATTGAATTCAGATTTGTTCTTTGGAAATTTTGTTATGGAGTTGACAAGGAATTATAGTGATGCAACCAGGATGACGTGATTTCTTCTAAAATTCGCTAATTATTATTGTGATTTCCTAAAAAGAAAAGCCCTAGCAATGGTTTCAAATTTCTTGTAGTTGTTGGCACATTATTTATTAATTTTACTTAAAGACTATTCTTCGATCTATTCCATCAATTTGCTCGATATAAATGTGCAATGCACATATCTTTCTTTTGCTTTGTTGCGTGTGGTCAAATCGTTACATTAGAACGTTGAATCATGAAAATATCACCCCAGTGTAATAATGTGATTATTTAATCAAATTTCTGATCTCATTTATCACTTTGAGCTATTTGGTAGAATAGTTTTTGACATAGTATAAGGGAAGCTTATCTAGTTGTTACGTAATTAGTTTAGATTAAAAAGGCATGAAAAAAATAATGGCTTAACTATATAAGGGATTTTCACTTGAGGAATCATTAATATAATTTGGGTAGCTAAAACTAGATTTTGTACTTCATCATTGATCAATTTAACCTTTTAAATGAATCGATTGCCAAAAATTTCCATATGAGTTTCTTTCGTAATTTAAGTTAATGGAAAATATGGAAATTAATATAAGCTTACCATGTTGATCACTTATTCCATCAACTATATTATATTTTTTGGAGTATTTGATATTACAGTTTAAATGACATATATAATTTATTATCATGGGTGTATATAGTTTGAGAAGATTAGGCGTATTCCACTGTAATTTTTGCGCTTGCTGAGTAGATTTGGTGTTTGTTTTATTGTGTAGTTTCCTAATGTAGCGATAATAAGAGAAAATTCATTTATGTGTTGTTCTAAACCTTTTTCCAAACTATACTCTTACAAGTTACAATGTGTCACAATAAATCACCATTTCTAATTTTCTTTGGAAAATTTACTTCTTAAGGAAGATTAGGAAATGTTACAAATTATTGAATCAACATGAATCTATCCCAAATCTACCACAATATATCAAAATACAGTCTACTTATACAATTTATTAACTCAATCTACCTCAAAAAAAAACATTCTCTTACTTAATATATAGTTCACAATATATTTTTACTATTAACCAATAGCTCGTACCTCACTTGTACTAGAGTCAATTCTAACACTAATAAATCAAGTTTAGGGCTTGTTTGGGAGTGTAGCATGTTTTACATTTAACATATAATATGTAGTAGTTTTTTTATGTTGTGAATAGTAAAAATTGAAGATAATGTGAGGTTTTTTGTTATATATATAATTCTATTTTTAATCTTCTTTTAGTCCAACAATATAAATTTAAAAAACAAATAAGGGTTCAATTATAAATATGACCTACTAATGCATTTGGTGCAGTTTAGAGTAAATGTTATATGCTATATATTCATTAGCACCAAACAAGCATGTTTGATATTTTAGACACTAAATGCTCCGTATATACTAAATGCAAGGCTTGCCAAACAAGTCCTCATTTTTCATAGATAACAAATAATAATGACAAAAAATAAGTTTGTACAATTTTGCATGCTAAGATCAACAAAAAATCACGTAAATTCATCTAAATTGGTATAGATTGAATATTTGTTTTAAGAAAATATTTGTATTGTTTGTGGTGCAGCCGTGCAGGTAATGATAAAAGAAAAAAAATTGATATATTAACTCAAAACATTTTAAATTGCATGAATTTACCTTTTGATTTATTTTAATGCACTTAAAACAATTTGATAAATTGTCAGGGATTTTTTTAGTAAATCAATTTAAATTAAGATAAAGAATTTTATCTCAATTGAAAGCACTAATATTTCTCCTAAAAGAAATTAAACATATTTAGGACTTGTTTAGTAATTATTAGTATATAATATATTTTGTATGTTTGATAATAATTGGTTATGAGTGAATAGTAAAAAAATGGCGTAGTAACGTTTTTTTTGCAAAATTAGTTATACAAAAAATACAACATATGCTCTATATTATGGAGTACGAAACAAGCCCTTAAGGTTATTTTCAATAAACTCCTCATAACTTTTTCTTCAAAATATAATATTTTATCTCACTATTTATTTTAAATTTTGAATCAAGCTTTACTTTTACTATAATCTAACTCATTTTTTCAATATTTTACTAATAAAATAACTAACAATTTTAACAAATCTACAACTTCTCTTCAAATTTAAAGAATTATTATTCACTTTTTAATACTATTTATCTATTTTATTAAAAAATTATTCACTTTTTAATATTTTTCTTTTTAATATACAAAGTTTTAAAAAATTAACACATAAATAAAAATTAAATAATATATTTTGATTCCTCAAAATAGAGACACTGTTAAGATGCCCTAATATCTGATGTGTGTGTAGTCTACCTCAGAGTTGTTCCCGGTTTAGGAATCGCTGATTTCGGTTCAGGAACGCCGGTTCCGGTTTGTAGAATGGAGGAACCAGAACCAAATCGTGGTTCCCACGGTTTGGTAGGATTTTGGTTCCTGTTCGGTTCTAGTTCCAGTTTGACCGGTTTAACCGTCAGTTCGGTTTCGGTTTGATTTTTTTTTGAAATTTTATTTTTAACCCACTATTTAATCCCGTTATTTTTTTTTCGGTTTGTAAATTTTATTATATTCAATAATTAACTATAATACCAATAATACATTGTATTTCAAA
>CAODLS011088829.1:0-15907 GCA_948243855.1 Flueggea neowawraea | reverse complement strand
TAATTTATATAGTTCAAAAATTTTCTGACTTTAGCATTTATTATATGAACTTCACAAAAAGACAACGATGTTCATCGTGCATGTTTTATTTATATAGTTTCTTTTTATTTTTTTATCCTTGACCAAATTTCTTTCTAGAGTTCAAAATCATATTCTTTAACCGACAGCGTTCAAGAACTGAAAAAAATATATATCATAACATAAAAATATCCTTTCAAACAAAAATTATTAGTATTACAATTTTTTCCTAAAGACTCATACAATTTAATTTATAAAAAAATTAGCGATGCTTATCATATAGTTGGGATTATTAATATTAAGTTGCTTCTAAGGATTGTCAACAATTTTGATATACATATATAATTTACCAATATTTATCATCAATTGCACATAATTTGGATTATTAGTATTAATACTCTTCTAAACACTGTTACCTATTTACTGTAATTACGAATAATTTTTTAAAAGAAGGAATATAATATTGGCCTGATGTGATAAGCCAAAATATTTATCACTAGAATAATCCTAATATTTACATCGGATAAGATCAAATTTCCAAAAACTGTCGAAAAGACATAGTTCATTTTTCAACCACATATACAAACTAATTTGCTGTGTATCACCTCCTATTCAACTCTCAAGTCTTTGCCAGATTAATTTTCTTTTGGTCTTATAATGCTACTATATCTCTATTTATATGAGGAACAAGTCCCGTACTTTCTCTCAAGACCACACTCTCATTACTCATTAACAAAACAAAAAAAAAATGGTAGTTGCTAGTCCTAGTGGTGGTGGTGGTATCGCCGGCTTTGCCGACATGAAGAGCCTTTCCGTCCAAGTAATCACCGGCCGGTGGTTCATGGTTTTTGGCTCCTTCTTAATCATGGCCGCCGCCGGAGCAACTTACATGTTCGGTCTCTATTCCAACGACATTAAAAAATCTCTAGGCTATGACCAAACAACCGTAACCTTACTCAGCTTCTTCAAAGACCTCGGAGCCAACGTCGGTGTCTTGTCGGGACTCATCAACGAGGTCACACCGCCGTACGTGGTCCTATCCATGGGCGCTGTCCTCAACTTCTTCGGCTACTTTATGATATGGCTCGCCGTGGCCAAGAAAATGACCGGCGTCCATGTTTGGCAGATGTGTTTATACATTTGTATTGGTGCAAATTCTCAAGCTTTTGCCAATACTGGTTCTCTTGTCACTTGTGTAAAGAACTTTCCGGAGAGTCGCGGCGCTGTCTTGGGGATCTTGAAGGGTTATGTTGGTCTCAGTGGTGCAATTATAACTCAATTGTATCATGCCTTCTATGGTGATGATACGAAGTCTTTGATCTTGCTCATTGGTTGGCTTCCCGCGGCTATATCTTTCGCTTTCTTAAGAACAATCCGGTATTTACCGGTTGTTCGCCAGCCAAATGAGCTCAAAGTCTTCTACAATTTCCTCTATATCTCCCTTGGCCTCGCCGGATTCTTGATGGTGATGATCATATTGGAGAAAACAATGAATAGCTTCAGCCGGACCGCCTATGTTGGCAGCGGTGCCATGGTGATTTTCTTGCTTTTCTTGCCACTAGCGGTTGTTGCTTATGAAGAATTCAAGATTTGGCTTAACAAGAAGCAAATTCTGAACGATCCGTCACCAGTAAATGTCGTCACTGAAAAGCCAAGTCAAGAAGTAATTTCTAATTCTCCACCACCACAATCATCATCTAGTGACAAAAACCTTGTCACTCATGAAAAGAATTCAACTGAGGAGCCCGCCGTGGCTGCCGACGTTTCGTGCTGGAAAACGGCGTTTAAGCCACCGAATAGAGGAGATGACTACACCATACTACAAGCCCTTTTCAGCATTGACATGTTTATTCTATTCATAGCAACAACTTGTGGTGTTGGAGGCACGTTGACAGCCATAGACAACTTGGGTCAAATAGGGATATCTTTAGGGTACCCTGAAAAAAGCATAAGCACATTCGTCTCACTAGTAAGTATATGGAATTACTTGGGTCGGGTCACAGCCGGTTTCGGATCCGAATACATCCTCGACAAGTACAAATTTCCTAGACCATTTATGCTAACCTTGATTCTTCTATTTTCATGTGTTGGTCATCTCTTAATTGCCTATAACGTGCCTGGAGGTCTCTACGTGGCATCAATCATTATTGGGTTCTGTTTTGGAGCTCAATGGCCATTACTTTTCGCCATAATTTCGGAAATTTTTGGCCTGAAATATTACTCTACTTTGTACAATTTTGGTTCGGTGGCTAGTCCAGTTGGGTCATACTTGTTGAGTGTGAGAGTGACGGGGCATCTATATGATAGGGAAGCTGAGAAGCAATTGACTGCTAAGGGACTCACAAGGTTGCCTGGTCAAGACTTGACTTGTGTTGGAACTGAGTGCTTCAAGTTGTCCTTCATTATAATTATGGCTGCAACTTTGTTTGGTGCGTTTGTTTCTTTTATTTTGGTTATTAGGACTAGGAAATTTTATAGGAGTGACATTTACAAGAAGTTCCGAGAAGCCGCCACGCAAGCCGAGACTGATATGGCGGTCACCGGAGATGGCGTCGGAGGTAAATAATGCGGCGGCGGTTAGAAATTACCGGATTCAGAGTACCACAAAAGGCGTCTCGACGAGGGGAAGAATGAGAAAAGAATTGCAAAAAGGACTAGATTGATGACTACTCATTTAAGGGAAAAATGGGATGTGCTCCTATTGAATTGTATCACACACATATATAAATGTAATTGGTGACGCAGCTTGTATTTTTAAGGCATATTTTCCTCTCTTTTTTTTTTGCTATTTACTGTCATTACTAGAGAAAAAGAAAAAAGAATAGTTCCTAAATGATAAAAAACAATATATGTATAGGACTTGTTGAATATTGTACTTTGAGGGGTTTGAAATTTTATAGGAGGGTGTGTCTTGATCAATTATTATAAAAAGGACAAGTTGATAATTTGGCCAGTTCACCGATGCAACCTTGCCTTAACTATATCGAGTATCGAAGTGTTTCGGTCATTAATTTATGACTCCAGATTCTGACTGCAACCTTATAACAAATAATATAAATAAAATTTTCCTTTTCGTCACACTTGTGCAAACCCACAATTTTCGGATCCATGCGAATGGTATGCTCATCAAAATTGACTTAAATTTCAAAGATTATGTCTCTAGAAGAAAATAATTTCTGAGATCATTATTTGCAGGTTCTTGTCCATGTCGGTCAAACAAGACAGCCAAGTATTAATTCTCACCCAACTGCATCTGCATCTTACTTTCTTTAAATAAGAATTCTCTACCTACGCACATCAAAAAGGTTTTCTTTTAAAGATTTGTCTCTTCCATGCATGCCATCTTCCTTCCAAAGTGGATTTGTTACTGGTGTAACATAGATTTTGATTCATTTAGTCTGACTCATTAAACAAATTCAAAAATCCACAAAAAATATCATATTTTTAGATTATTTGTAAAAATTACATCTATGTCCTTATTCTTCTTCTATAAATAGGAGTCTACATCACATTTCAGAGGTATATTCTCTACACTCAAACTTTACACTTAAAGTTCTGCAAAACTAAATACTAACTTGAGCGTTGGAGAGTTCCTCTAGGATTAATCGACCTCACTTTGATTTTGTTATTACAGGATTAAAGATGATTGAAAGTGTTAGTTATCCATAATTCATTCTATTCATCCATCTTGTTTGTGTTGCGAATTTGAGGCAATAACAATTGGTATCGTCTGTGAGAACCCGAGTTAAAAAACCAAGTTGCCAAGCTCTTAGTCTCGACTAGAGAGCTATTGTAGTGTCATGTTCCCATATCGCCTAGGAGTCGATGTCAAAGGTCGCTTATAAACACCTTCCTCCTTCAAACCACTGAGACGTCTTTTCAGGAACAAAACCGTGAGAGTCTGTAAACCCAGAACGGACAATACCTCAGTGGATGGACTTAGTGTGCAGACATGGTCCACAACAATTACAATGCTTCCTTTGAACTGACTGTAAATAATTTGAAGTTCAATTAATGTGTGATTTATAAATATTTTTTTGTGTATTTTATACTTATATAATATTAAGTATAATATTGACAAGGTATTGGTTAATTCCTAAAACAAATTTAACACTTTAGAATTGCCATGTTCTTTTGGAACTGGACTATAGTACTTTTATAATTATGTACTTTAAGTGTTTTAATAGTTAAGATTTTTTTAAATTATTTAAATTTAATTTAACAGTTTAGATTATGCTAACACATTGAAAAGTTAACGACAAATAACACAATTTGAACCATTAAATTAAATTTAGATAATCTAAATGTAATCTTAACTATTGAAAGCACATAAGTATATAACTATAAAAACACCATAGTTATGTCCTGTTTCTTTCTCCATGAAATTAATAACAACATTTTTTAACCCTTTTACGAAAATCCATCTACAAATTTAACTACTTGAGACGGACATTAAATTTTCTAGTCTCCAACTAGTTAACATATTGATGTTGCATTGAGCAGATTTTATAGGTGAAATAGTACAAATTTAAATAGCAGAAAAGGTGTTCAAAAGAAAAAAAAAACAAAAAAGAATATTTTTTTTGTTTTATTGCAAAAAGAATATGTGTGAATTGAGTATAACCAAAAGTCAATTTACCATAATATTCCTATGACAATAAAAATACACTTTGAAAATATATAAAAATAACAACAATAATTTGCTAATCTAACTAGTGGGCTTGTGGCTAAATAGAACCGGAGTTGTTTTCAGTATTAATGATTAGGAGAAACGAATTTTAGCCAAAACAAATAAAATGTCATATAAAAAATTGATAATCTAACTCAAGTAGAACAAAATTGAAAAAGAAAAAGAAAAATCTAAGTAACCACTAAGCATTACTTTACGATAGTAGGAAAGGACAAAGAAGAAGTCATGTTTGTGATCCTAAGCACATGTTTCCGATCCCATTTCACAACCTTTGCTTCCGCAAGAAATTAAATACACTGGTTTATTTGGTGCATGAACCTTCCAATATAAGCATTTCTTCCAGGCACCGCAAATTTAATCAGCCTTGCTGTTCTTAGAAGTATCCACACATGCTCTAAAATCAACACTACATGTGCACTGCCTTAACACTTGACATTAATGTCGATTATTTATTCTCATTTCTATTCTTTTTTTTTTGGTATGTAGTTTAATTTTGTAAATTTTTATTGGTCAACAAGTTTAATTTTGCAATTGAATATACATTGACGACATTTTGTAGACAGTGCAACTTCGGTCACTATTTGGTCTACACTTTTTATTAGTTCAGCCATCCAAGTTTAAGGAATTGTTTTGTTAAATCATCCAATATATATCCAAATATCTTTTGATAGTTAACTAATTAATTAATTCGAATTTGAGTGGAGTTTAAAAATTTTCCATATAAAAAAAACTATATGAGCTTTTCTTGTTTTCACTTCTTAATATTTTTTTGTTATAATTAATATTAGCATCTTTTGGTTTACTGTGAAACATATTTATATTTGGTAGTGTACGTGTGTTGCACATGAATATCGTTTTTATAAAAAAATTGTAAATTTTTGTAGTTTGTATGATTAAATTATTGTTTATTAAATAATATTTTAAAGTAGAGGACACATTAGTTAGTAATTAGATAAAATTTTACATATCAATGCCAAAAATTTAGACAATATTAGTGTAAATATACTTTATTATTTGATTTTATTCAATGAAGAGTGTGCTATAGTTGTAACAGAAGAACTTCTTTGTAAACAACATTCTTTGTAAATGTTGTTGTTTTCATAAGCTTTTCACTTTTAACGAGAACCTTTGTTGTACCCATTGAGACATATCTAGCTAAAACCATTCTTTTGCTAGTATCAATTTTGACTACTTGGCTTTCATTTTCAGCAAGATCATCCTACAAGACAAATGAAATTTGTTCCTAACTGCAATTAATACAAATAAAAATTATAAGATTATACATAATAAGTTAATACATAACTATATTCAAGCATAAATAACAACCTACCAGTTATCGATAATAACAATTTTTTTTTCAAGATTCTTTTTTCCTTCGCTATGGTGATCATTGATTGCACATGGACCATTAACCCAAAACATCCATATGAATTAAAAAATAAATTTGTCAAAAAAGTAAATAATTATTAAAATTGCACAATCTAAATATTGAAAAGGGGTCACAATTCAAATTCTCAATTCAAAGCCTTTTAATTGCACAATCTAAATTTTAAAATTAATATAATAATCATCATATAATACAGAATACATTAGAAAAATAAAAACAAACAACCATAATTTATCTTACTAACAAAATTGAAATTCTTCTCATTACTTTTCAAATCACTCAATGAAACGAAATCATAATGCAAAACGTCTCTTTTGATCTTCGTTTTACTTTCATTTACTATCCAAAAACGCGTGAGTGATGATTCAATTTTTTCATCTACATTCGCATATGAAGGGTAAACCTCTTTTACAACACCATTAATAATGGTGTAAGTGTCGACAACATCATTGAAGATCACCGCTTGTATTTTCGTTACCTATAATATACACAATACAATAAACATTAAAAAAAATTAGGACATTAAATTAATTTCAACATTCAAAATTGATTAATATGTACTAACCCCATTATCTACCAAGATAAGTTTTGGTCGTTTTTCACTTCCATTGTTAGTAAAATAATGTTCGACCATGCGAACATAGATAGTCATAGCTTCAATACACCATTTTTTCTGATATTTCAAGTTCTTTAATACGATTAATGTGCAAGTTCTCAATAATAATTTTTTACATTTCCGAACCTGCAATCACAACAAAGACAATGTTAAGGGTAATGCATGAATTTTGAAAGCTACAAAAACTAATTCACAAATGTTACAATAGCAATACAATTACGCTGGTGGACATACAATCACAGCAAAGACAATGTTAAGCATAATACATGAATTTTGAAAACTACAAAAACTAATTCACAAATTTTGCAACAACAATATAATTATGCTGATGAACAAAAGAGTGTAATAAATATGTGTTTACACCATAATTTTGCTCAATCTACGAAAGGGAACAAATTTGTGACAAGATGCAACTCAAAAAGGGTTTGGCCTCTAAGAAAAATCTTACGAAATGTAAAGTCAAAAAATGGAAGAAGGAAAGTCATTGTGGGGTAGGGGGTGGCAAAGCTGTAATAATTGCTCTAGGGACCAAAATAAATGCAGATAGCAAACCAAAAAAGCAGCAGAGTAATGTGACCACAAACAGGTCGCCATTAAATTGAAGCAAAAGGCAAGTCAAACATTGCAGGAGGTGGGAAATCATTTGCAAAGAGAAATCAATGGGATGTAAATATAATTTCTCCAGCTACCAAAAATGGCCAAGATAAACAGTATAAATAGGCGAATGATACATGGCAGAAAGACCTCTTGAACTTCAAAAACTACACACCCCTTTACACCTAATAGGTTTTAACATGTTTATTATTTAAGTTTTCATTATGTTTGGTTCAATTCTCAAGCTTTCTTTGGTCTTTTAATTCATTTCAAGTTTTAGCAGCAGTTTTCAATTGTTTTCTCTATAATCTTCTCATCAATTAATCAATTTTATCATTATGTTTTTGTTGTTCTTATCAAAGAAGCAAAAGAACCAAAGTGGTGATTTTTGTCCCTTTAAATCATTCTCAATTGTTTGGTGGAAGTTAAGATTTTTTTAGTGCAATCTTAGTTTCAACAAATTTCATTTCAATTTAGGAATACTATAGTTTCTAGGCACGCTCGCAATCCACACCAAACTCACCGAATAGCGGCATTGTCTTCCCAAGTTTCGCACTAAGAAAAAATGGGGAACAGTCGAATGGCACGCTCAGTGGGACACGCACAATAATGAGGTGATGTCGTTGACATGCAACGATATAGATATTGAAACTTCCATTTCAATTCCTATTACCGGTTAGAAGAAAAGGCTTTTGGAACAGCAAAGACAAGGCGAGCCAATGAAGAAGCGAATCCTTGTTTCTATTCTTACTATGACTCTGCACATATGGCTTATTTCGTCGTGCAAAGCCCCCAATACAATTATAGGCGCAGGGGGCAAGGTAAGCAACTTGGGTAGGGGTATTATATAAGAAATTGCAGTGGAAATGTTATTGCAGTAGGTATTTACAGAGATGAAGCATACGAGCAAGAATGGTGGGACTGCCTCACCATTTTAGTAAGTCATTATTACCAATACAAATATGGGCTCGGGGGGCAACATAGGCAACCTAAATAGGAGTATTACCCCCCCCCCCCAAACCCCCAAGCAAATTATTCTTATGATTACCACCAAAACTATGTTTGTTTTGAAGAATTGGTAGGCCAAAATATCCAAGAAGAATATTGTGAAAATTATGAGGAAGGCCACCATTTCCAAGAAGGCTTTGAGGAACAGGAGTAGGAGAGTTATGATTCCCTAACCCCTCAAGAAAATTACTATGACAACCATCAAGACTATGGTCAGTCTAAAGAGATGGTAGGACAAAAAACCCCACGAGAACAAATTCCAGCAGAAGAGTTACTTCCAGGGGACCCGTCCCTAGGAGAACAACCTCTAGCAGAAGAGCTACCATCAGCAGAAGAGTTGCTTCCAAGGGACATGTCCCTAAGAGAATAACCATCAGTAGAAGACACCTGCCATATGAGCGCCCTTTCAAGTAGTCCAATTTTAGATCTCCACAAAAAAATGGATAGGATTTTCTTTGAAGAACCTTCGGACAAGGTAAGGTCTTCTCTCATTTATTTGACTAAGGTTTACCTTTTTTGGGTTTTACGTCTTGTAATTGCAGGAATGCTAAAAACATGGGTCCCCTAGGGAGAACAAATTCCACATTTTCTTTCACTAGTGATGACCCTATAAAGGAGAGCAATATTTCTCTTCATGAAGGCTGGCCAAATTTAAGGTTGTTGGAGGCACCACTAGTGATAGACCCAGGTTAATCTACTATGAGAGGTAAAAGAACGATACCCTTTATCTTAAAAATGGTAGCAACTTAAATAAAAACTCTGAGTAAATATTAGAAAAAAAAAGAGAAAAATGGAAATAAAAAAATGAATGAATGAATGAATGTAGTAGGCTTTCATGGCTACTACAATTTGGTGAAGAGAGCCTGGAGCCAACTAGAATTTTGCCACCCATTGAAATCTGCAATATTGTAGGCCTTATTGGCCGCAAGGAAAAAAAAAGATAAAATCCAATTGTGCTCGTCAACTTGTGAAATTGATTTCCTTGATCATTTCACAAACCCATCAGTAAAGAAAAAATAAGAGGGAAGTAATTGGAAATTGGCCTTGGGCCATTGTTAGTTTTGTGCCCTAGCTCAATTATGTAAACATTGTCATTTCGGTTGATTTAATAATAAAGAGGCACTTTATTTCTATGAAATATTATCTGTTTTATGAAGATAAAACTCTATGAATAGTTTATTCTTTGTGTCATTAAGTACGTGCCTTGATAGTAAAATCATAAAGATAAAAGGAATACTATTCTAAATGTTCTTAATCGATCACTATCATGGGAATGATAATGAAATAAAGATTAGTGTGTTGCTAAGTGGATAATCACGTTTTACTGATTATGGATATGAGATATCAACTTAGAACATAGATGCATGTTGGGGACATGTATTGGACTGACCCGCTATCACTTCATGGATCGTTGTCACAAAGTAGCTTTCATGCAGTGGTGATGTTTGAATCCTTAGACTGAAACTCACTATCAACTCCTACATGAGGAATCGCATGTTTTGACTTAGTCAAATGTTATCCGTAACAAGGTAACAATAAAGGTTATGATTGGATATGTCATGAATTATATAGAAGAGTGATAGTGGCAGTGATGGATTTGTTCCTCTTTTGAAGAGATATCTGTTGGCCACTTGATGAGTAGGATTGATGGAATGTATGCATACTCGAATGAATTGATAAAGGATTTTATTAATGTCATTTGTTATATCAATTTACTCGAGATCAAGAAACATGCTAAGCTATATAAGGTTGACATGGGACCATGCCTTATACTTATATGAGATATCGGGTGAGAAAAGGACTATACATCAGGCTGTGAAAGGTTAACTCGGATCACCGACAACCACTCGATTTTGGGTTGTCATAATGTATTACTAGATACCACTTATGGACTTTGCGCATAAAGGTTGGGACGAGGCCCATTGCCAATTTCGAGTGGGCCTATAGGGTCACACACAAAGAACGAATTGGATTGATTACAAAATATTATCTCTTACTGATAAATGAATTATTAAGATGGTTAATTTGATTAATCAATAATAATTCAGGGTTTTATAATTTATGTGTTAAATAGGATTTAATGCATAGTCCATTAATGTTATGGGTTTAATTGTTTATTTATGTATGACATAATTTGACCCATGTATGATATTTATATTATGATAACGTATCATATAATTAAAAGCCCAACAAACATTAAGAAACCCATCATGAAATTTGGCCAAACCCAATGAGATTAGGGTATGAGAAATTTCGGCACAAGCCTTAAAAATAGAAGAGGAATTTCGGCTTTCACTTCCTATTTTTTAGGGATCACAATTCTTGTGTGACAAGGAGAAAATTCGGCACATGTATAGATTAATTAGGAGTCAATAACTAATTAGGAGTTTTAATTCTTGTATGACAAGGAAAATAGAACCCTAATTAGTATGTAACTTAATTAATTAGGAATACTTATTCTTGTAGGACAAGAAATACAAAACCTAGTGTGACTAGGAATGAATTCGGCTCACGTCTTGCACAAAGGCGAAAAAGAGAATCCTAGTAGGGCAAGGAGAAGGAGAATTTTGGTTCATATGTATTGCCTATCTAGGTCATGTCATATGCCTATAAATAGGCTTGCACCCCTTGCCAATTATCCATTCCATTGCTGAACTTGTGTGCCACAATTCAAAGAGAGAAAATTTTTTTTTTGAGCTTTAGAATAGTGATTCTAAAAGGTGCTAGTACACTGCAATCATTCCAAGGTAAGTTCATTCGTGTGGATACTTGTGGCCACGTTTACGCAAAGGGAACATGATTCCACAAGGTGATTTGGGTTCTTGGTGCTAAGAGCTGCACTAACATTTCATACAACCGATCGATCGAGCCTTGGTGAAAGATAAATCATCCAACCTTAATTATATATGTTGATATGTATGGGTCCTTGGGGGAATTCAAGGCATAAAATTTTTATTATTTCTGCTGTCATGAATGCTTATGAATCTCATAATAGAGCCACGGATTGCAACACTCTCTATGTTCACACACACCCAAAAACTATGTGGTAAAGGGGACATGCTAGCAACAACAAAATATGTCCTGTGAAACCTAGGGCATTCGACTTTGGTTCCTGGAAAAGAGAATGACCTCTCTTTCTTTAAGCCATAACTATAACTTGTTTTGGAGGCTTTTGAAGGAAAGCATAAAGTTTTTTGGTTCTGTTTTTCCTTCTCAAAATCGTCTGGACCTAGAAGAGAAGAAAAGAGTGTTGTGTTGGAAAAAGGTCACAGTTTTGCACTCATAGGGCAACCGAATTTTTTCTTCAATAAAAACCCCAAAGTTCTCAAATAAAATCAGTGTTTTTAGGCATTTAAAACATCATAATATCTGCTGAAAATTTATCAAAAAAACCGGCCAAAAATCATTTAAATGTAGTATCCAATTTTGACCGAACTAGTTTAGGTTTTTAAAAATCCTTTTCCAACACAAACTCTTCCTTTCTTTTCTTCTTTTAATTTTGATAATTAAATCAATGTTCAGGCCTAAATCCACATCCAAGGTGGGCCTCCCATGCGGGTATCATATGGCCCAAAATTATTTTATCCAATAAAATAAATGCCCGGTAAAAAGACCATTTTACCCTTAACCTAGTTTTTGATCGTGTGCGATCCTGTAGGTCTATCCAATGTTGGCAATGGGCCTTGGGCCCACAAATCATAGGCGGTCTCTAGTAAGACACTATAATTACCCAAATTGAATAGATGTTAATTGGCATTAACAAGACCTAATGCAACCTTATACGATCCTTTGTCTCTTGATATCCTGATTGTCGTGTGGCATTGACCTAGTCATCCTTATTTATTGCTGAATCATTTTCTTAAATATCTGGTAAGATTGATTACGTCAAATAAATGATATCTCTCATCGTTTCATTTGAGTGTGGCCACGCACTACTCAATCTCTACCAACTATGTGGCCGATGATATCTTCTCTCTTTACGAGAAGGGCAATCTCTTGACTTCACTCATGCTTCTTTACGAGACTCCCCACATATCAAATCATACCCATACTTGTCAACCAGTTATGGCCACGTTAGGTGTATGTCAAAGTATACGACAAATCACCAAAAACTGTATAGTGATTTTAGGGATGAGGATTCAAATATAAGCATTGCATGAGAATGACTTGCCACCATGCAGTATTCTCATTAGTGGATCGTATCCAAATACCTTGTTCCAAACTTTGTATCTATGAACTCTGATAGATATTCCTTATCCATGACCCGTAGAACATGATCATCGCACATAGCTCATACTAGTCTTAGTTCATTTCCACTCCCGTGGTTATAATCGACTATGGATGTTTAGAATGAAATTCTTTATTACTTTCGGGTTCTACTATCAAGGTCCTTAACCATGATAACTCAAGTGCCGAATATTCATTCATGGACATTTTATCAACCATATATACACAAAAAATAAATGAATGATTAAAATAATGCCTCGTATTTTTATTTTCAAAATAAAAGGTACATATGCAATAAATTGGGGCTAAGGCTTACACTAACAATGTGCTCATCAGCGTTGCAGTAGGCTTAGCACTTTCCATTCCATATTTCTTTGGCATGTCACTGATATATTTTCTTTGATTGATGAAGATTGCATCATTTGTTTGCTTAATTTGCAATTTGAGAAAGTGACTAAGTTCTCCCATCATGCTCATTTCGAGTTCCTTTTGCATCAAATCAGAAAACTCATCACACAATGATAGGCTAGTAGCGCCAAATATTATATCATCAACATAAAATTGTACTAAGAGCAAGTCATCATTTTATGTTTAATGAATAAGGGTTATCTACTTTACCTCTACTGAAACCATTCTTCAATAGAAATTGGCTTAACCTTTCATACCAAGCTTTAGGAGATTCCCTTAATCCATAGAGTGCATTTTTCAACTTGAAGACATGATTTGGATGATGATGGTCTTCAAATCCTGGTGGTTGTTTCACATAGACTTCTTCTTTGATATATCCATTAAAAAAATGCACTTCTCACATCCATTTTAAATAGTTTGAAGTCTTTGAAACATGCATAAGCACATAGTTTTCTGATTGCTTCAAGTCTTGCCACCGCTGCAATGGATTCTTCAAAATCAATTTGTTTTTGTAGATATCTTTGTGCAACAATTTTGGATTTTTTCTTCACCACCTGTCCTTCTTCATCTTCTTTGTTTCTAAGCACCCATTTTGTTCCAATTATCATTACTCCATCTAGTCAATGAACTAGCTCCCAAACTTCATTCCTTTTGAATTGGCTTAACTCCTCCTGCATAGACTAAATCCAATATTCATCCTCCAAAGCATCATTCACATTCTTAGGAACTATTTGAGTTATGAAGGAAAAGTTTGCAGAATGTTAAAGTGAAGTTCTGGTGCAAACACCCCTGGAAGTATCTCCAATAATTTGTTCTCTTGGATGGTGCTTTACATATCTCCATTCCTTTGGTTCTTCATTTTTTACTTTGTCTTTTCCTTGTTGTGTTGACTCATCACATTTGTCATTCCAATTCCTTCAACTTGTCTACAATACCTGGGCTTAGATCATCTCGTCCAAAATTTTAGAAGTAAAACTGTTTGTTTCATAAAAAATAACATGAATTTACTCTTCAGCCTGCTCAAGCCTTTTGTTCTACACTCTATAAGCTTTGCTTATGGATGAATAACCAAGGAAAATACCATAATCTGATTTTGGATCAAACTTTCCTAAGACCTCTTTTCCATTGTTGTGAACATAACATTTACATCCAAATGCATGAAAATATGAGATGTTGGGTTGCCTACCTTTCCACAACTCATAAGAGGTCTTTTAGAGTATGGATCAGATGTATGCCTTAAAATACTTGGGGAGGTTGTTCTCACTAAGAATGGTCCTTGACATTTCTTGAAATGACCTATTCTTTCTTTCAACAACACCATTCTATTGTGGGGTCTTTGGAGCAGAAAATCATGATTAATGTCATGCTCCTCACAATAGGATTCTAGAGGCTCACATGCAAAATCACCTCCTCTATCACTTCTCATGGAAGTAATACCATATCCTTTTTTCATTTTGGACCTTTTTGCTTTATGTCATGAATGCATGAAATGCCTCACTGTTGTGAGCAAGAAAGAATACCCAAGTGAATTTAGAATAATTATCTATTATGACAAAATAATATGCTTTTATTCCTAGACTCAAAGTGCTCATAGGACCGAATAAATCCATATGCAATAACTCTAATGGTCTAGATGTAGAAATGATGTTCTTGCATTGAAATGAAGACTTTGAATGCTTTCCCATGACATATGCTTCACACACTACATCTTTCTCATATTTGAGCTTGGGCAATCCCTTAACTAAATCATGCTTGCTCAATTTTTGAGATCATATGAATACTAACATGTCCTAATCTCTTATGCCACAACCAAGCATCATTGTTCACAACAACTAGGCATTTTTCATTGAAGGCTTTAGAGTCAAACAAATCAACAACATATATATTATTAAGCTTATAACCAACAAACAATGCAGCATATTGATTGTCAAATACAACACATTTAGTAGGCTCAAACACAACTCTACAATTTTTATCACAAAACTGACTTATACTCAATAAGTTGAGTTTTAAACCATCAACAAGCAGAACATCATCAATGTCAGAGGACTCAAACATCACCACTGTATGAAAGCTACTAGTGACATTGATCCATGAAGTGCTTTCATAGTTGGCCAATCCAATACATGTTCTCTAACATGTATCTATGTTCTAAATGACAACACATATCCATAATCAATAAAACATGATTATCCTCTTAGCAACATACTAACCTTGGTTTGTTATCATTCCCATGATAACAATCGATTAAGGACTTTTAGAAAAGTATTTATTTTACCTTATGGTTTTACTATCAAGTCACACACTTGATGACATAAGGACGAATAACTATTCATGGATGATTTATGATCATAAACAATACAATATTTCATAGATATGAAATAAAATTCATCTTTATTAAATAATAAATGTAATGACAATGTATATTAATGATTGGACTAGGACACAAAACTAACAAATTATGAATCATTAAAAACATAAGTTAATGCTTAACAACACACAACAAGTAGGTAACTCAAGAGCAAGTCTCAACAAAAGAAACACGTAACACAAGTTCAAGCGTATCAAATAGAAGAACAAGTTTGGAGTTTGAGAACTTGTTACCTCAATCATTGTTGAAGCATATTAGTTGTAACTAAACACTTGTTCCTTGCTTCTCCAAGTTCTTTGGTATGCATTTTTTTCTTGCCTTTCTGCACCGGTTTGACTTTCTTTCAAAGGCTTAATTGGGCATTTCATTTCCTTCACTCGTCTCTTTTGGTTTTCTTCAAAACAAGAGTACTTTTTGGCACCCATTTTCTTTCGGGTCCTTGGAGGGTTAGAATTTTTGTTTAAGTAAAAGCATTATGTCATAATCCATGTTTCGATAAAGATTTTTTTTAGAACCAATGAGTTTTTGAAAATTTTCTTTACCATTTAAGAATTTTAAAAACAATGTTAGAAAACCTTTCAACATCTT
>CAODLS011088809.1:0-23032 GCA_948243855.1 Flueggea neowawraea | reverse complement strand
GACAGATAGCCTCAGATCTCTAGGAGGTCCGATTCTTGACGATCTGTGTTAGATGCCAAAGATACCCATTTGAGACAAAGAGTGTTGGACTCTGTTTTGGGCGGCTCTGACCCCAGCATTACACGAGTCCAATCCCAAAAGCCACGCGTATAGAGAAATAGAGTGATATAGAGGGAGAGACAAAGTGTGAAACTCGTACTATCTGGTAACTTCCTTTGCTTCTTGCCTTTGTAGAATCAATGGCTTCTGATGTCTCTCATGAGAAGAAAAAAAAAAAGAAACGACCAAAACCCATCAACGAATCTTTCGAAATTCTTGCATTTGAAGAAACCCACAGCTCGCCGGAAAATCAAGATTCTGTTCAATCGCCGGAAATAAAGAAACCAAGCAATGCCCAGATCTCTTCCCACTAAATGCAACAAAAAGCTCTATGCTTTCAAGGGAAAAAAAATTCCAATACAGAAACCTAAAAGTCTCGAGTTTTCTAAAGAACTTGAATCAAAAATCAGAAGGAAAAAGAAATGGAGATTTCAAAGACGAATTATTTTCCTTCTCTCTCTTCTTTCTGTGTCTCTGTCTGACTTGATGTTCTGGAGATTTCGCGGAAGACGCGCAAAAGAGAGGAAAAAATGAAAATTGAATCGAAAAAAAAAACGAGTGGACAGCTAATTGAGCTGTTGTTCTGTCCAGAGAACCTATATATATATAATATTTTTATTTATATTAAAAACTGCTATTTGTATTATTACCATTAATTTCAACAAATAATTAGGAAAAAGAAATCATTATTAGAGAGAGAGAGAGAGAGAGAGAGAGAGAGAGAGAGAGCTAATGGAAGCCGCCAAAGATACTGTTAAAGAGGTAAAAATACCAAAGTGGAAACTTTCTTCTTTCTCCTACAGCATCCTCAACTGATTTCTCAAAATCCTCCTAAAAATATTTTTATTTTATTTTATTTTATTTTATATATTAATTTATCTTAAATTTTATAAAATATTTTATTTATTTAATATATTAATTATTATTTTATTAATAAATTAATGAAAAGTGAAAAAATAAATATTAACACTTTAAAAATATAAATTCTATTTTTTAATTAAAAATAAATTAATAATTAATAAAAAATAAATCAAGTTGAAATTTTAATTTAAATAATAAAAAGTAAATCAGTTGGGATGATGTTGCCAAACTGAGGTAAAATGTTCTAACACGTACAAGCCTATTGGAATATAAAGTGAATCTCGTTTTCCTTGACAACACGTGTAGGTGTAGGGGCTAAATAGGGAATTAAAGTAGGCCAAACATTGTCTTGTAAGTGATGTGTGGTGGTGCAGGAGACATTGGGGTACCGGGTGGACACGTGGCAGAAAGTTGTGGGAAGTGCCGTGCTGTCTGTGTGTCAGATAGTGAGCTCAAGAGAGTTGCCTCGCCGGAGCTTTGTATGAACAGGTTGACATGTCCGACTGACTCGTCGTTTATTAGTTCAAGCGTATACTATTAGCGAAATTCTAGTGGGTTGATTTAGATGTTTATGATTGGCGAAAATGATGCTTTAATATCACCTTTGTTCACTGGCATGCTAAATGGGAACAATTTTATGTTGACACAATCACAGATAATTGAAGATTTTATGGTTTATCAAGATTTCTTTTTTTAAAAAAAAAATAAGAGTCAAAATAATACAAACACTCAATCATTTGAATAGCATCTTAGTACTCTCAAACTCTTGGTAAAAAAAAATGATTCGACTAACAGCTCATAATTGTGAAAGTTTCGTTTTGAGATAAAGCAAAATTGGTTTTTTGTTGAAGTCTTAATCGCTACATTAATTATGTGTTGAGACTTATCCTTTTTCTTATGAATTGGGGTTTGTCTTTCTTGCTTGTCTTCACTTTTTTTTTAGTACAAAAAACTCGCCTTCTATCGATCTATGATTGCATTTTTTTCCCGAACTTTTGTGGTGGTCTTGTATTTTTTTTTATGGTAAAAAGGGAGTAGAAACGATTAATTGTAGCTCATTTATATTAGGCATGGTTATGTAGATTATCTCTCTACTGAATAATATTTGATAGATTTATAACTGAATTTTGTAAAGTGGTCGAATTTCGTCACTTCAATACCCGCAAAGAATCAAACAGATAATGGGTAATTCACCTTACTCAAATGTAAGCTCAAGCTCAATTATACAAAGACAACAAACCAATCTCTCCTTAAAGTTTGAACTTAAACCTTGCGAATAAAGGATGTGTTACTTTGTCGTTAGACTACCTCATGAGAGGTGTGGTGGTCTTGTATTTACTGCCTATTTTTATATTTTTATGTTCCTTCTTATCCGTGAAATAGTTACTTTATTTTGGTTTCGCCTCACCAACTATATATTCGTGTAATAAGTTTGTTCAAACAAGTCCAAACTGCCAAATCCTGTGTGCAGGAATTTAACCACAAAATAACTATATTTAAAGAACCAATTATCACTTGAAAAGTAATAAATTAAAAACAACATCAAAACGTTTAATATTAGCCTCACCGTTTGATAAATCAATAACAATAGGTGTTTGATTTTTTTTTTCTATGAACAATGACGTTTGCTTTATTTTCAAAGTTGATCGTTCTTTTCCTTTAAATAGTTTCATTATTGGTAGTCTTTATTTGCGGCAAATCAAGGATAAATTAAGAAGTACAATGAGGATAAAATAAGAAGTACAATGATTATTGTCAAGTTAATACATTTTTTCGTTTGAAGCTTCAAAAGAAAAGGTGATCTGTCGGGTACCAATGCGTAATCACGAGAACAAATTCGAGCAAAAAAGAATAAATAGAAGAAATGTAAAATCATAAGTAAAATTAAATAAATAAATAAAAAGAAACAGAGAAGGACCACGTCAATACCCTTCGTGGAAGCCAAGGAAAAACGAATCGCTTACGTCATCCTCTTTAGAATACACGTGGCTGGTGTCGGTACCACCAGCGACCGTACCAAAATCTAGGCCCCTCTCAGTCTTTTCAGTTTCACTTTCACCTCTCCTCGCTGCTCTCACCTTACCTGCCACCGACAATTGTATATATATACGTGCTAATGGCACGTGTGCGAATTTCCACGTGGCGATGTCTGAGCCGTTCAGAAAGTCATACCACGTGGAAGATGTGCGGTGGGATTACATTCTTTGCATACGCAGTTTTGATTAAGACAATGTACCCTACTAACTACTAAGTTCATTCTTCAAAGGGGGAGGTTGTTGTAATGTACTAGTCCTCTCTTTTCTTTTGATTAAGTGCAATATTATATTTGAGATTTTAATTAATATTTTTAATGTACATGTTATTAATAGGTTGTGAACATGATTTTCATTGAAATTAAAATTATATATATGCACACACTAAAGAAAGTGTTTTGAGTTTGTAAATAAAGTTGTCTCAAACAACTAAATACAAAGGTGTTGCTAAGGTATATTTTTGATCTTATGTTCTAAATTTTATTGCTTTTGAACTTTGATTTAACTCTCGAATGGTGGCACTTCTCTTCATCCTAAACTACAATTAACCCTACAAAAAAGGAAAGAAAGAGAGTATTAACCCGAAATTCAGTCTTATTCTTATACTTCTCATTGAATTTCCTTTCTGTATAAGTCATTTTATTTATTCCTATTAGGGTTTGAACTTTTTGACCCCTCAACTCCAACACCAATGAATTAAACATCCATTTATTTATAATTTATTTTGAATGTGCAAATGACCATGATTAAAAAAATTAAAAATTTGTTATTAATACGTATTAATCAAATATTTTTTTAAACAAGATAATTGAATCTAAGACCACAGACTCAATAATGCATATATACAATCACTTAAATTAGTATCAAATAGCTATTAATCAAATACTCGTTTAATTTACTTGACAGTCTAAAAATGTCATTACATACTCCAATTTCATATGGCAATTTTCTTAATCATATGCCAATTTCATTTTAATTGAAAATTTTGTTGTGATATCTTCCTTTAGAATGGAACATCCACCAATTAAAACAAGGTCACGTATATGCAAGGTTTGTTAATTAGTTTCTACTTCAATGCACAACCGTGTGTTGGGCTTTAGCATGTAATCACCATAGATAAATTTCTATGATTCTATCCGTATCCCTGACGCCATCAGTAAAAGCTTTTGAGGTTTCATATCGATGGACAGATATAAAAATTAGTAAAGCCATTAGGTAAGCCGTATGGTTACAAGTACATGTGCCATAATGAAGTGTTGTCAAAACAAATTAAAGGCCGGTAGATATTTTTAGTTACTGTGATTATGCAAATAAAAATGGGGTTTTAGGGTTTTGAGAGGAGCAATAATGTCGGTGTGAAGGACATGACATGTTACCGACCAAGCAAGAGGAGTTTGGCATTAAGGGCAATATAAGTTTGATTAGGGACATGAAACCGACCAATTGGCATATAAAATTGGAAATGGCTGCCAGTGAGTTTCTTAGAATTTCTGTGGGTCAAAACTATACTTGCACGTGATATTGCTACAGATACTCTTTTAATCTTTTGCTCTCATATTTAGTAGGGTCTTCCTGCACTCTTTCTACATTCTTTTTCCTCACAAGTACTGTTAATGAATTATGATTTTTTGTTTTAATGTATAACAGAGCCGGCTTTTTAATTGTTTAATTAAGTGTTTTGTTATCTTAAACAAAACGTTCTTAATTAAATGATGATCTCATTGTAATTTGGCTAAATTAGTTCAGAAAAATGATTCTACCTATATTTTGGACCATATTCCACAATACCCTATTCGTTTTTGTACGACAATTTTTTTTTAAAATAATTCCTTACATAAAAAAAAGGTTTTAAACCACTTAAAACTAACTCACGTAATTAAGTGTGTGTATTATTAATCTGAGATCTTAAGTTTAATTTATTTTAATAAAAAAAGTTTCGACTCTCAAATATATTTTTTTGTCAAGTATGTTGTTATTATTTTTTCTGCTACGATGCCCCTTGTTAAGTTTGGTTTGGCTCCATCACTAACCACACATCACAATCCCTATTGGAACTGGAGAGATCAATGCTGGTGAGACCGTGAGAGTAGTCACAGCTGGCGAGGATTTTGGACAAAATTAGAACAAGTTTCTAGATTTACCACTAACAGAAACAAAAAAAGAAGTATTATGTGTTTTTTTTGTTTAATTTCTTATAATTTTTTTGTCTTACTTATATAATATACTATTTTAGTAAATACATTTTTTAAGTAAAATATAACAAGTTGAATAATAAAATATAAATTAGTGATAGTTTTTCAATAAAAATATGATGTATGTTGTTTGAAATTTGATAAACAAAGTGGTTGTGTTTATGATTTCCCTTTAAAAAATTGTGTATATTAAAATTAGGTTGAGTAAAAGTTGGAAAGTGTATATATATATATGGGGGTTGAGGTGACGTTCGTCGTTTACGTTTGAACAAATGGAAGGTAGTTGTGATTTCTATCTCAATCACTATGTTTTTTTTATTACGCGTATATGTACATGATTCTGATATCTGAGTTAGTTAACATGAATATGAGATTAAATGTGTATAAATTTTCATTTAATCGATCAATTTATTAATTTGATGCTAAAGATAACTGCTTTCACTTAATAAAACACATTGACCTAATTAAGTATTGGTTGAAAGCCACAAATGTACTGAGTTAGTTACTTAATGGAATGAGTTTACATTTACTGTTCTTAAATACTTAAAAAGGAAAATAAAGAAACAATTTTAAAATATGTTTCAATTTTATTTCGTGTAGTGAAGTCTAGAGGTAAAATAATAATGGAAAACTACAGGGTACAGTACATAAAATATGAGAAATGGAGATGGACTTTCATTAGGACAATATAATTGATTAGAAACCGTGGGTTGGCCATGGCATGTTGGTCTATACAATTAGGGAAGCCTTCAAGTACTAATCCTAGTAAGTTTCCATCTAAGCAATCAATTAAAAACTGACTGCTGATTTTAGCAATTAATATTCTCTAATTTTTCCAACTTCCAATATTTGTCACTGCAAACAAAATATTTGTTGGAGGAAAGGACCAAAATATTCCAATCTTAAAATGGCATTGCACCTTCACTCCTTTTTCTTTTCTCCTTCTGATTCACAGGACAGGAGGAAGCACATGCGAGGCAATTGCAAGCCATCGTTGCAAGCAACGACCATTGCTGTCTTGCAAGTCAAAAATCCTCCTAATTGGACACTGCCTTTTCATTTGCAAATTGACATATATATGTTGTTTATATATATATAATTTCTTTTTGTATATATTTTCTTGAAGTCTATGGACATAGTAAAATCTCTCTCTCTATATATAGGGTAATGTATGTCAAAGAATCTGATATCACTTAGACAGAGTTGATTTTCTGGACTTATAATTCAATGACAAATATCTCTCTTTAAGGCGCCTTTTGGGGTGAGTTAGATCCATTTTGTTAATGTGTAATCTATATATATATACTGATATACATAATATAATTAATGTGGTCCATTGTTGATGGAAAATCTCATTTAAACAGCGATGTTGGTCAAGTCAAGAGTATTCGGTTTCATTCGGTTTCGTGCGGTAAAAATGCAATATCATCAAAATATATCATATCATCAAATTTACATAATTGGGTCTTCTATGCCATGGCTACCCATGTTGTTGACTAAACAAATATTACAATGTTGCAAAATCTATGAACATTTTTTTTTTTGCTATAAATGCTTTCATGGGTTGGTACTTGGTAGAGGGTCCTTATATTAGGTTGTTTCTTTCTTGATTAATCATCTATAATCTGTTCTTTTGCTTCATCTTAGTTTCCCAAATTTGATTACCTTTTCAATTTTGGTTTTTGAAAATGAATAACCAACCACTAGATAACAAACCAAAAAAAAAAAGTTTTGAATATGAATCCTCCTAACAATTAAAGAAAAAGACGTCGGACTGACAACCAAAGGTCCAAAACGATATTGCAAAATGTGACCAATTGAGTTAACAATATTTGCAGGCCTCGTGAGATGCATCTTGTGATTAACTAGATGGTAAAGCTTGATTTAATTATCTAAACCTTACTTATAATTCATTCAATGTATGTGAAGGCGTGAAAACAATTTTCAATTAGCAAAACTTAAGGGTGTTTCATAAATTAAATAGTATACAATATAAACGAATGGTTGTTTATTACATTGAGTAGATTATATAGACGGAAAAGGAAAAAAAACAACTATAATTTTGATTTTTTAATTGATAAAATGCTCTTTTGAATTCGGGTGAAATTAAGTAAGTTGCGTTAATCAAAGGGAATTAGCTAGATGAATCTTCCAAATAGTTAATTATGGGTAAGTACGTAATTAGAACGTAATTATGGCCGTAGCATCTGAGGTTAAGGGGGAAAAAAACTAAAGAAAAGAAAACAGAACGAGTAAGGAGTTGGAAGGGAACTATCAATGGGGATGGGATGGGATGGAATGGAATGGGATGGGTTCCTACCTCTACTCTACTCTTACCGTCTAACAAATTGGTCTTTGACGTCAGTGGGTTTTGCTTCTGTCCCTTTTGTACTAACTTTCTTTTCGCTTTTTCATGTCATATTGTTAGATTTATAATTATTACTAACTAAAAGTGATATGTATATGTGGCCTTCCTTCTCATGATCAACAATTGAATCAATCTTACGTGTCATGTACAACCTCAATTTAGCCATCACAATATCAAACCCATTTTTTTTAGACGGCCTCAACTCACCTATTGGGAGGAGCCAAGAAATGCACACACGTGAATGCCACGGCTCGACCGCGGGACATTTTACGTCCACAAAGGAAAGCCCACAGCTGGCCCATTTGGAGCCAGGCATATCAAAGCCATTTTCTGTCCTCCCTTTAGCTTGACGTCAATACCAAACCACACCCCTTTTATGATCAAACACTTCCTATTACTATAGAGCAAAACATTTAGAATGTATTAATATATTTAATAGTATTTACTATAATAATATAATAAATAATCCTGAAATTGTTCATTATAATTCTTATAAACAATGTTATTTTCTTTAATTTTTTTATTATATAATTTATTAATTTACAATCTGCTTCTGTAATTAATCTTTCAATATTTTACAAATAAATACTCTAATATGTTTTTTTAATGAAAGAGGACAATATCTCATCGAGTATTATTGATAATTCTCATTTGTGGCGGAAGAATACTGTGGTTACTGTTGACTCTCAGTTTTGATGATTTTAACAAAACATGTGAAAAATTTAAGCAATGCACGTTGTAGCCAATGTTAAGTACATTGTAGTATGATCAACACACGTTTCATCTGCTACAAGTCACGTTGATCGTACCAAAGGAATTTTGGGTTTTCCAGTTAAGGTACAAGTCGCGCAACATAAGATACAAGTCACGTTATCAAATTGAACTAAGGAGGCAGTAGGTATCTGAAACCTACAAGGTGTGTTGCATGACGCTCAAGTCACGTTATATGGATGAGGTGCTCTCGGCATGAGTTGCACTTATCTACAATTCACGTTGCAGAGCCTACAAGTCACGTTATGTGAATGATGTGCTCTCGGCATGAATTGTACTTATGTACAAGTCACATTGAAGACTATACAAGTCACGTTGACGAGAATGAGCATCAGACTTGAAGTCGACTTGCAAGAAATGAAAATCGACGTTACGCTATGTTTCAAGTCACATTGTGAGTAAAGGAGTCACCTTTGAAATCATTCCTCAACGCACGTTGCAAGTAGATACAAGTCACGTTGAAGGAGGTGATGTCAACATCTGACAAGTCGGCGCCTCAGGATTCAAATTTGAATATTCTCTGATACCTAACGCAATCACGTGACAGAATCAAAGGAGAGATCTTTGAAGATCGACAATGCACGTTGAAGGTTGAAGTGCCTTATGCAACGCACACTAATGCATGATCAATGCACGTTGCAAATGGATACAAGTCACGTTGAACGAAGAAAATTTCCAGGTGAACATTCTGGATGGAGACTGAAGTCACGTTGCATGAACAAAAGATACATTACATTGTGCAATATTTGAGGCTGAAGCATCAGAGTTGGATGCAAGACACGTTGAAAATAAGCAAGTCACGTTGTACGTCAATGAGACATTTACAATGTACGTTGCATGGGTTACAATGCACATTGTACCAACTGATGTTATCAAAATCAAAATTTCTTTCTCGTCTCTTAACGGCTATTTCAAGTTTCACAACGAATTTTTGAAATTTACCTATAAATAGAGGTACGTACTTCAGAGACAAGGAGATAACGCATTGAGAGTCTACCCAAGCTTTACTAATTTTATTATTGACTTTCTCTCTCTAAGTACTTTCAAGTTCTTACACCACCACTAAGTTTTTGTATTGCTATTTGCTTTGAGGGTTGGTGTGAGAATATCATTCTCGTTCTGTTAAACCTTTTGTAAACAAGCTTTGGTTGTAAAGCTTGTGGATAGAATATGTATGTTTGTTTGTTGCCTTTGAAAACAAGTAGTTGTTGGTTTTCTTGTTGAGCAGTGAAAAACAAGTAGTTGTAAAAATTTTCTTATGAACCTGAAAAATAAGAGATTGTAATGGTTTGTAAGTGAGGAAGTGATAGTGGATTGAAATTCTCTAATTGAGGTTAGAGGAGTAGACGTAGGTCAAAGATGACCGAACCACTATAAAGTTTGAATTTGTATTCTCTATCCCTTACTTATTTTCATTTCGGTTTCTATAGTTGTGAGTTGGATTTAGCTATCAACTTTTGTTTTTCTAAATATTGCAAAAATTTTAATTTTTTTTTTATATTTAACAAGAAATCCAATTCATCCCCCTCTAAGATAATCATATTGAGATTACAGTTACAAGCATAATTTTTATAAAAAAAACAAAAGAGACATAAATTGTCAAAAAAACGTAACAAATTATGAGAACCAAAGTTTGAGCTAAACCATGCTTCGAAATCCAATATGCACATTGATTCATTTCCCTAGGAATATGAACTAAATACCATCATATATTTGCTTGTGTTCAGTTGACAATTCTGAAATGGGTGCAACAGAGACTATCAGGTTACTTGAGCCCACTAATTGTCAGGCTTATTAAGTCACAGTGGATGAACTGTAACTTTTTTGACTAGTCTTTTCGGGCCGAAGTTGGGAACTAACCGTCCCCACCACACAGTTGGCTCTAATAATATAGAACCTCACACTTATCCAACACAACTTCTCCGGACCATTCATTTCTGACCCGTCATTAACACTGCATAGCCTGCCACAGATGAAGTGCATATTCATTTTAGGTCTATTATCTATGGGTCACTTCTCTTCCATGTTGCTTGAGTATATATCTTTTGCTCACTGCTCACTATTGCTCGAGTATATATGAACCAGCTCAAACTACAGAATTTATTGCTCTACCTTATAAACTTGAACTTAAACAATTCTGGCGACACTGCTAAAAATTACAGTTTTGCATAGCCTAAAAACGAGTCATTATCATAGATACCTCCAAACAAGGCGCATCAAAAGAGAGAACCTTATCTTGGAAACAAATGCAGCATATGGCTTAGAAAGAAAACTCAACCACCTAGGGTATAGAATTCAAAAGGAAGAAGACTAGAGCTTTGAGAAACCATGACAGCCTTGAGCAGCCATTTTCAGTGTACAATTAATAAAGTCAAGACTTGCCGGCCTTGTATATCATGCGCAATGCAACCTCCTCAGAGCAATATCAAAGTAACAGTTCAATTGGCTCACCTGATGTTGATATAAACATAGGCAACTTGAATGGAGACCGACCATCATTTATTTCTTTTTCACCCTACAGGTAGTTATAAACGGAGCAGCAAAAGAAATAGGAAGAGCAGCAGTAGTTGCAGTGACCAAAGCAAGAGGAATGGAAGTGGCAGGTGCAGTTGACACTCATTTCGTTGGAGAAGACATTGGAAAGGTTGTTGTCCACAATGGTTCTGATTTAAAGACTCATTTTTTTCGGCTTGTTGGGTAGCTCATCATATTCGCTTTGATGCAGGTTTCTGATATGGAAGAGCCACTGGAAATACCCGTAATGAATGATCTCGCGATGGTATTGGGTTCAATTTCTCAGGTAAAACGCCGAAGTGGAATCTGCAATTGATAAGCAAAGATAAGCATTATGCTCTCTAACTCATCATGTATGCTGTTTTGGCTTACTGGCAGTCAAAACAAACAGGAGTAGTCATTGATTTCACTGACCCTTCTACTGTTTACGACAATGTGAAACAGGTTCAAATACTTATATGGAACTTCTGCATACCGTTTCTAAAAAGACACTCAGTAATAATAATGTAACCAATTTCATGTGTTTGTACCTTGCTAGGCAACGGCATTTGGCATGAAGAGTGTAGTGTATGTGCCTCGGATTAAAGGAGATACGATCACTGCTTTGTCTGCATTATGTGAGAAGGCTAGCATGGTGAGCACGGGGTGAGCCATTATTACAGATGAACTTGTCTTTATGCTGTTATGTACCTAAAGTAAGTTGAGATGTTCACTAGAGCAGTGTCTTCTCAATCAAGCTGTTTGCTGCGTTTAAATTACATTGCACTAGTGGCAGGGTTGTCTGGTTGCACCAACGCTATCCATAGGATCTATACTACTCCAGCAAGCTGCCATTTCAGCATCCTTCCATTACAAGAATGTAGAAATTGTGGAATCAAGTGCAAATGCAACAGTAAGTCAAATTATCGCTGCACTATTTCACACTCGCAGTCAATAAATATATGGCAATTTTCATAAGAACACAAACAGGAAGTTGAGACAAAGGCAAATAAAGGTTGAGATGCAGCACCAGGATAGAATATGTCTTTATGCGGCTGCTGCTCTGAGTCTCGTCACATGAATCACGCTTATAAGATAAATAAAACTAAAGTAGTCAAACCTTGCTCATGAAACATTGGATGCCCTAAAATGTCTTCTGTGCATGCAGGATTTTCCATCGCTGGATGCTGTACAAATTGGAAAGAATCTCTCTAACCTGGGACAGATATACAACAGAGAAGATATATCAACAGATATTTTGGTAGGCATATATATCAAGATTAACTTCACGCCATTGCCATATTGATTTCAAATTTTATAATAGTTATTCATTTTCGGGCTGTAAAAATATCTACATCTCTCGAACTGGTAAGGCAGAGGAAAAAGAGTAAGAAAACAACATTTAAGCTCACAAAAGAATGAAAAAAATGTGCTGAGGAAAGATGGGGCTGACGGAATGAAAACCTCAAGTTAAATTAAAGGCAATGGTGCCAATATGGGATATCAAATAGATGCGTGTACCATTTACAACTTCAATCCTAGTAAAGTTCGCATGAAATTACGTGAATCACGTTTTGTAAGCAAACGCTGCAGGCAAGGGGCCAAGTCGTCGGAGAAGATGGGGTTAGGGTTCATAGCTTGATCCTACCTGGGCTTCCGTCTAGCACAACCGTTTATTTCTCAGGCCCAGGAGAGGTATTTCTGGTTCACCTTTCATTTATAAACAAGCTCAAAGAATACTTTAGTATCATGACAATTCAGCGGCCACCCCTGCTGGTTACAGGTTTACTCCATCAAACATGATATAACTGATGTGCAGTGCCTAATGCCTGGACTAATCTTGGCTATTAGAAAGGTTGTCCGTCTTAAGGTAACAGTCCACTTGCACAATAATTTCTCTCTTTTGCTTGAGACTTCCTGATCCAGCAATCTTGAAGTACATCAAACCTTTAATGTTTGTTCTCATGGCAGAATCTGGTGTATGGCTTGGAGAAGTTTTTGTGAGAAGCCAAGTTTTGCAGTGTCATCAGCAATAGCCAAAATACAAATTACAGACGAAAAAGGAGGCTGTGTCATCATGCAGACAAATAGTTCAAAAATTATATCCAAAAAACAGACATGGAAACACCAATCACTTCCATTATTCAAGATTTTGATGCAATGTAATCTCAAAGTTAAATGGTCTATTAAGTTAAGCAATGATTTCCCTCAGCTTTTGTCTAAAATACTTGAATGAAAACCAAGTCTTGCCTAGCTCTCATTTTTTAATATATGATATGCTCTAAAACATATATCTTACGAAGGCTTAGAAGCTTTATCTTTTCAAAAGTACCCTCACCAGAACTTTACATATTAAGTTTATGCCTTTAAGTATAATTTAAGTACAGATCCAATTCCTACAAACTGAGAGCTAGTTGAATGATATGGCCTATTAAATATGACGTCTACTCTTCAAGCAAAATTCATTGAATAAGATCAGCCCTCAATTTGATAAAATTAACATTCTCACTTATCAGTTGTGATTTGCTGAAATTTATAAAGTTTTCAGCTGTTATGCACAAGAAGAACCTAAAATTGTGGACTCAGAGTGATTAACACTCAAGTTATTGGGTTGCAAGTTATTGGGTTGCAAGTAACACAATAACTTGAATGTACACTGATTGTTTGCTTGTTATGTATCAAGACAACAAGGGTCCACGAATTTTTGCATTACATTCTTTTAAGTAGCTAAGAACATATTGAACTAGAAAAACAATAGCCAGTTTCCAAGAACCACATGACTGAGCAGAGGCACTGGCAAGTGAAAAAATGGAAGACTTTTTTATTTAAAACGAAAGGCCAAAAAAAAAAATCCTTTTAGCCATTCCTACTGCATCTTCAAAACTAAGTCAAAGGTTTGTTACAATTCCAAACGGATGTTGTTACCTCTAAATTTGTTTGCAATGGCTTTTATCCAGGCTCTTTCTTTATCAATATATGCATAGCCCCAGCTTGAAGCCAAAATAATAAAACCTTCAGTCTTCTCCACATTTGCTATTTGGTCTTTAGCTGGAAGCACCGGTTCCACCAATAGAGATTGAGTACCCTTGGGGAGGATCTCCCAAAGTCCAAAATCTGATATACAGAGCAAGAAGTCATTGGATCATTTTCAGCTTGTAGAAATAAGAAGAACCAAAAATCACAATATTATTGTTCTGTTAGAATAAATTTTCTCGTAATAGGGAAATAATATTTATTATTGCTTTTAGAAATTTCAAACGAACCATATATGCAAGACTGGTTAATCCACATTTTACCTGCAGTCTGAGGAAAGTAAAGTTCTTCCTTCAAGTCAGATAAACCAGTATCTTCCATCTGCTTCTCAAACCAATCAAGTACATCAGGTTTTGGGACATTGTCTGGTACGTTGCAGAATCCACGAACACATAGTTTACCTTGGACAGATATTAACTACAAATTTGAATTAATTAGATAACTCAGACTGCATTAAGTTAATTAAACTGCTGCTAAAACACATTCCACAAAACTCATTTGGGGCATGTAAATGATTACCACAGCATAGCTGTTTGTATTGCGCAACAATACATAAGTGGCCCAAGCTAAATCCTCCTTTTGACTATCAGAGATGTTCTCTGACATCAAGAAAATCTGCTCAGTACCTTGAGGAAGAGTTTTCTGCTCAACTGGATTAGCACCCTGTAACATTGTGCACGCTATCGTTTTATGAGAAGTCCCAAGTAGGCATTACTAAATCATTACAAGTTGGCCCAACGATCAACTGCAATCCAAAGACTTCACTGAAACTAATTACTTGAAAAGAAAACTAAAAACAGCGACGCCGACCACCACGACGGCGATGAAATCACGGTTAAAGAAATATCACGATACCTTGAGAAATCTTCCAAAATAAGGTAGAGCGATAGAGAATGCTGCCAAAGAAAGGCCCAACGCCTCCGTCCTCTGCTCCAAAATAAATAAATATCAAACCAAACAAACCAGAACAAGTAAATGTAAATCTAGATATATACCAGCTGCGCCGGAGTGGTAGCTGAACAGCTATTCTAGTTCTGGATTTTCCGCTGATTTTGGCGCGAAATTGGTAACGAATCTTCAACTGAATTAACGGATCGATAGATAGAGCCCTCATCTTCTTCCCCGTCGTTTGTAATGACGGAAAATTTTCCATTTTTTTATTTTTAAATTGTTTCTCGAATCAGATAGGTCTCTGCCCGAATCAAACATGGGCCTGTACTGGGCCCAAATCGAATAAAGAAACAAATCTTTTTTTTTTCAACAATGATTGCGTGGTTTTGAATAATGTAAGTTGATTCTCTATGGACAAAAGTTAATTGTGGAAATATATTTAGTTGATCCAACCGTTGTGGTCTACTGGTCAAAACTTGGAGCCCACCACCGGTATCCGTGCTTAGGCTACTTATAACGCACGGTCTCTAAAATAGTCTTGCGAAATGTTTACTCAGTATTTTTATTGTTATTTTATTAAAGTTCTCAGTTCCTAACTCTCAATTTTTTCATTTGTAACTCATGAGCTACTTTAAGAGTCTCGCGGGACGCCTACTCAACTTTCTACTAAACACAATTTTATTTTAATCATGTTAGAATAAATCTAACAGTTGAATCAAAACGATTCAACGGTCAGATTTTGATTTAAAAAAAATAATGTGTTAGGCGAGAGGCCAGTGGACCCCGCGCCTGATACATGTAGTCCGTCATCCTGCAAGAAGACAATTTAAGACATCAGAACGCATCCCTATGTTAACAACTAGATTCCAATACGGGATCCTAACCACATTACACACAGCCTTATGCATGTGGACCAAATTGTCGCACTTTATTACTTACGCGATGCTTCTAAAAAATTATTACCTGAGTTTCATGTGCTCCGCCCCCTCTGAAAGTGCAATAGGATAGAGGAGGTTATGCCAGTCCTATCTAATACTTGTATTTTCTTTAATAATGTTTACAAATTTTAATTTGGATACTCCTCAAAAGATCTAAAGCCTTAATAACTTTAAGAAGAAGGAATAAAACGGGAAGAAATTATCTACGACCACCAAGCAATTCTGTTTTTTTATATATTTTTTTAAACTGATTATTTTATAACGAGCATATATACCATTGAAAATCATGTGTATAAACTATGTTATGGTCTAATTTTATATAGTCCAAAGAGCTGTACATGATCAATTTGAGAAAGGGACCAAATAAAGAATTTTGAGGTCAATGTGAGCCAGTGAGAATACTGTGTAGATGCTTGGAAACGATGACTAACAAACGATTAATTTCATTATTATGTGCCGATAAAATTCAAAAACCTCATACGTAGAAAAGAAGGCAAAAGTAGAAAACGAAATACTAAAATGGGATGTTTGGTATTGGTGTCTTGCCGGGTCGGAGAGTTCCATAGGTTTAAGTCTATGCTATGCCTATGTGGACTGGCCAATGAATTAATTATTCCGACTCAATTATTTTGACCGATTTGGAAGTTATCATAATTATTTACAACAATGTGAAAATAAAAAAGAATATATGTATAATAATGATAAAAATGATCAACTAAGAGTGACATGTCGAGAATTATATGTTGTTTTTCATTTCAATATCGAAACTCATAAATTGTTGTTTTCCTTGATATCGATGATAACGTTCCTCACGATCAAATTTCACCAAAATTGTTACACTAAATTGCAGTATAAAATAAATGTTGGAAAATACGATTCGCCCATGACAGGTGAACTAAACTCGGTCGGTTAAGGTGTGAACCAAGACTATTGGTCGAGACCAATTGAAAAGTCCAATTGAGAATAACCAAACTCGGTTAGTCAATGTATGAACTGAGACCATAAACTGAGACCAATTGGTAAGCTCAATTGAGTAGAGAATGAAATGGGCTAGTAAGACCCGTTAGACCCATGAGCCCATTTGAAAGGCTATATAAGGAGCCTTGCTCCTTCCTATTATCATTCACTCAGACAACACACAAATAGAGGGAGAGAGCTCTCAACCGGGAGAGAAAGAGGTCTCGACCTCCTGTCCCAAGTTCTGCACAGATCGCGTGTGACATCTAGACTGCGAAACAGTCGGGCATTCCCGTTGACATTTCAATCGTGGTTTGCTCGCAAGACGAACATAAAACGAGTTCTGCTCCGCTGCTAACTTTCGTTGGAATCGATGTTAGTAAGTCGAACCTATTTATTATAATGTTTATTAGTTAACTGGTATAGGATTCCTTCAAAAAATGCAAGCATGTGTATGTGTTTTTCCCCGAAATAAACGAAATAATTTGTCTAAAATTTAGCAATCATCCGTTGTCACCATAAATTGTTTCAAATAAAAGATTTGTCATGTGGAGAGAAACTGTCAAAAAAATTTAAAATAGCATATAACAAATATAACATCAAGTATAAAAATAAATTATTTAGTCTTTACATATTGTGGACTCATTTGACAACCATAAGCATGTAGTATATTGAAAGCATATAGTTTATTAAATACAAAATATGCTTATTTGGTATCCAATAGTATATAGCATTTTCTCCAAACTACACTAGTTTTTTTTTCAGACAAACTACACTAACTTAAATGCATTAATAGGTTACAATTATAATTTTACTTTTATTCTTATTTTTTAATTAATTTGTATGATTAAAAAAAGGTTTAAAATGGAATTTTACATACATATATAAAAAGTAAAAAGTTTATATTATGTTTGTTTTTACTATTTAAGACCAACAAAAAATACTACATATTATATACTGAATGTACAATATGTTACTCTCCCAAACCAATCCTGTATTTTATCTATGCGATTTACTCTTTGACTGACAAATCTAAATAAGTCCCGAAATATATAAGTGATATTGTTCTTATTGTCAATGATGCCGATTTTATTTTCAATATTTTTAAACCGGTTTATTAAGGAGAGATATACGTCATCAAAGCTTTATTACGATGTTTTAAGCTCATTTCATGTTAGATGACACTGATGATTTATGTCATTAACCGTGTAGTGTAATGCTTAAGCCATAATACTCTATGGGCTATACTGCCCCTCCACATTTTTTACGTGTAAAGCACCATCATCACGCAAAAATACCTTTATCAAGCTCAATTAACCATGGTTCCTTGGGTTGGATGAAATCTTCCAATGCACCCCTACCTTTCCTAAAAGCTTCTTTATTGTCCCTAAGATTTCTCTTTCCCAATTCTTGTCAATTAAATGCAACGAAAAATAAGATAAAATCTATTTTACTCATGATCTTCAAATTAACAAAAGTGACTTTTCTATATCTCCACTCCACCAATCCCTCTCATTACACCATCTCCTCAACCTTTCTTACACCTGGTCTTAATGTCATCCACCACTCTTTGTCACTTTCTCCTCCACCAATTGTTTTTGTCTAGTTAAATAAAAATAAAGGTTCTTCTACTAATACAAGTAGAGAAATAAAGGCTGTAAATTAGGGTTGCAAGAGGCATGTTTTGGATTTATCGTTGATTTCATCATCGGAGATATGTAGGGTACGTGTTAATTTACAAGCTTCATCTAGGAGAAAAAGGGTTTGTGAGTATTAAAGTTTAATTTCTTAATATTTTGGTGACTCTTCTTCATTTTCTCTTTTTGTTCTTGCGATAATATCCACCACTTAGTGTCTTTAAATGCCTCTTAAAAACATAGACACACAGATGGATTTATAGAAATATAGGTTCAATGTTCTAGTGAATTTACAAAAATATGGGTTTATATAAATCAAAGATGTTTAATGAAATTACAAAGTTTTGGATTTAACAGATTTTGTCATTGATTTGGAGGAATCAATTTTTTTTTTGTTATTCAACAAAGGTATGTTTGATGATATGTGATTTGTGTGTTTAAAACAAGATATTGAATTTTGTTCTTGATTGGTTCAAATATAAATGATTCGTAATTTTGTGTTTTTGTTTACTATACATTCAAAGACATGTGATTTGTAATTTGTGATATTATGTTAAAGCAAATGGTCTTGTTTGGTGAAGGGATAATTGGTTCTTGATGGGGATTTTCGAGTTATTTGTTAATTGATGTGTGGATGCATAGTATGTTATTAAAATGCTAAAGATATTACTTTGAGTTTCCAACGTAATTAATCATACTATTAGTATGTGACTAAATTGGCTTTAAAGACAATGAGAGAGATAGAGATGTTGGATCAAGGGTGATCAACATTAAGTTCCTTTTTATGTTTTGATGATAAACAAAACGTTTGACTTGAAGAGAAACAAGTTGGAAAGCTCGGAGTTGCGAAACAAGCAACTGCAAGTGCTTCACGTACGTTAGAAATGTGTCACGTACGTGAGAGAGGGTCTGAAGACAAGCAGAAGCCACTGGAACCCTCTGAAGCACGTTTCACGTACGTAAGGAAAAATTCACGTACGTGTGTTATAATTAACGTACGTCAGATATAAGTTCACGTACGCAAAACTTGATCAAAGATGATCAACGTACGTAAGCTGGAGAATCTGCAGATGACGTACGTGAGGATAAAGTGACATACGTAAGAGTGACACAGATAGCTGCAACGAGCAGAAACGTATTCCAACGGCTAGTTTATCTCCACCAACAGTCATATCACTTGGAGAGGCTATAAATACATCAAGGAAGGGCAGAAAAACGTGGATGATCATATGCTTTCAAGTCCAAACCATTTTCATCATTTCTCTCACTCTAAACCATCAAATCAAGCTAGAGATCAAGATTCAAGAGCATCAATTTCATACAACCAAACTCTAGCATAAAGCTTTCAATTTTTGTAAATATTTTTATAAACACTTTGAGAGTGAGAGAGGTTTGTTGTGAACCTATAGAAAACAACCTTTTAGGCTTTAGAGGGATAAGCCGCAATCAACCTTGTTGGCTTTAGAGGGGTGAACCATAATCAACCTTGTTGGCTTTAGAGATGTGAGCCGCAATCAACCTTGTTGGCTTTAGAGGTGTGAGCCGCAATCAATCTTGTTGTAAGACTTTGTTGGATTGAGCCGGAATCAATCTCCGTTATAGTGAAAAGCCTAAGTGAGACTTAGGTAGTGGACGTAGGCATGGTTGGCCGAATCACTATAAAAATTGCGGTGTTGATTTCTCTCTTCACTCCAACTCGCTTTCGCTCTACAAACTCAACCAAGACATCCTAGGAAAATTCTCTAATAAGAGAGATAAGAAATATACATATCAGATGTTGACAGTTCAAAAAAAGGTATCCCTGTATTTTTTTTGGAAGGGAATAACTTCATTTCAAATCATAAAGCATCATTACAAAAATCAAAGTAACCGATCATACATGAAAACATATGTCACAACACATAGATCATTGGTCATGTTACATGATAATCAAAATATAGTAAAAACAAGACATAACAAACTAACAAAACAACTAAATAGCCCACACAATAACAACATCACGGGGAGGAACAAAGTCGGTCATTAAAGCCATGGACCTATAAATCAAATATTAAAGAGTTGCTAAGAGGCAGGTTGAAGAAGAGAAAGCCAAATAAGATGGGGTCAAGTCAAATCTGAAGAGATACACTGCCTCCACCACCACAATTGGGCAAACTAGATGAGGCCAAAGCAAATAAGATATAACACATCACCATTTCTGGTCAGAGATAGCACAAAACATGCAAACCACCACCAACACTCTATTAACAAAATGCCAAAACTCTAGATTTGAAAATAGAAAAAGAGAAGAAATAGAAGAGAGAGAAAGAACAATAATAAAGAGTACATCTAATATTAAGGAAGAAAAACAAGGAAAAAATAAATAAAATGAGGAGAAGGGTTGTCGTCGACAAAAAAGAGCCAAAGACAACCCTAATTAAAAAGATAAATGGACTTCAGAGTTAGAAAGAGGCAAGAAGGACTCAAAAGGTTAGTGTATTTTGTATTTAAAAATTACTTTTAGCTGAAATACATGACACATCAGCCAAATTCATGTTTGTCGTTGGTTTGGATTAACATAGAGAAACTTCAGGGATTGCATAGGAGCTTGTAAAAAGACAGAGATGTAAACCAAGAATTCATCAAAACTCACGTATCGCAGAGTAATTAACCCTTTACAAAACCATCCACATAGGTCCTAAAAATTACCTCTCGTGTCCAGTTTCCTATGACGTGGCAACCATCGATCGATGACTCCCAAAACGATGGGTGGCAAGGTATTCCTCCCAGGTCCCAGCTAACATCCTCGCAGTTTTCCACAGGCAAGCCTTCAGATAAACCAATCATATATCGCCACGTGACAAACTAGCTCTCTTCGCCACCGCCCGATCTACCACCGACTACGTAACAACATCTCAACACCAACACGTGTCATGCTAAACCCAAAATAGCCGGTCACACAGAGGCTGGCTACTGGTGCAGCCGGTCAGCACGTCTCTGCAATTCCCGCTAGGTATATAAACGGCGTCCTCGAATTCTCTTTCTCTCTCTCTGATTTCAGTTTCCAATTTGAGAGAAGTAAAGTAACGTTTCGCTTTATCCAGCTCGCCGTTTCGAGGTTAGTAGTTTCTCTTTTTTCATTTCTACGTACATATTAAATTATTTATATTACTTGTTTTTTTGACTTGATAGTCCTTTTTGTTCTAAAGTATGGACTGTGATCGATGATGCTAGGAGCTGGAAAACTCAGTGTTTATGCTTAATGATTCAGTAATTATAGACTGTTCTCCTTGCTTTCATGTTGATCTTTGATTTTATTTCTATTCAATTGTTTTCTTCAAGTTTAGACGGTTCAGTCATGTAATTTGGGGTGAGTATTAATTGGTTCCGATTGGAGTTAGTTTACTCTTTATTAACTCTAAATGCGTGTCTTTACCATCATTTTAGCTTGATTGGGTGTTAATGAATCGAGGTTGTGCACTTGTGCTTCGCCTTACCTGATAATACTACTTAATGGTTTTTAAGTTGTGGGTGGTGTTTGATATTTTTTTTGGTTGGTTTAGCTAGAAATTAGGGTTTCTTTTGGAGCACAACTCGGAAGTAATGATTTTCTTCCTTGTTTTGAGATGTAGCTTTTTCATTGGATTTTTTGTGCAGTGTTTTGAGTTTTTGAGAAAAACTGTAGTACTTTACTGGCTTGGTGCTATGTTTTTTTGTTTTCTACTGATTGTGTTGTTTATTGATCATTGCTTAGATCCCTACAACAACTTGTTGAAAGCTCAAACAGATCAAAACAAGGTTATAGATTTTTGACAACATACACTCTCATTCATCAGTGATACTGTTTGTACAAGGAGTGGATTTTATTTCTCTTTGGGTGGGGAAGTGAGAGTTGTGATTCTATTTTCTGGGAATTTGTATTTTGTGAACTTGTTGGGTTCATTTATCTGTGTTTTTTCTTTCCTTAATGATATTGAGTGGATTGAGCCATTTTATTATTGTAAATACCAGTCAGGCCTGGCTCTAGAGAGCTACTTAGACTCCAGCCACCAAGGGGCGGTGCCCAGTATGGCACTTTCTCGTGTGGCTGGAGGCTTAACCCAATCTTCCTCGAGCTCCGGAATTTTCTTCCAGGGGGATGGGCAGTCTCAGGCTGTAGTTACTTCTCAATTGACCTCATCATTTGGCAACTCAACCAATTCAATTCCCGGAACTGGGCGTCCTAATCTGGGTCCGGTTACTGGGGACATGAATAATGCGGTTTTGAACAGTGTCGCAAGCTCAGGACCAAGTTTTGGAGCAAGTTCGTTGGTCACAGATGCAAATTCAGCACTTTCAGGGGGGCCTCATTTGCAGAGAAGTGCGAGCATTAATACAGAATCCTATATGCGCTTACCGGCATCTCCGCTGTCTTTTTCATCCAACAATATAAGCATTTCTGGGTCATCAGTTGTTGATGGGTCCTCTATTGTGCAACAGGGAAACCATCAAGATCCAAGTGCACAGCAAGTGCACCAAAGCCAGCCGCAGCAACAAGGTGCGTCTAGTGCTACATCCTTGCCTGCATCACAAACAGGGCAAGCTTCAATCCCTATGGGTCCACGGGGCCCTGGATCCTTCCTCCAGGACCCCAATAATTTATCACAAGTGCAAAAGAAACCAAGATTGGATATCAAACAGGAAGACATTCTGCAGCAGCAGATGTTGCAACAACTGCTGCAGAGACAAGACTCCATGCAGTTGCAAGGACGAAATCCTCAGTTACAAACTTTGCTTCATC
>CAODLS011088768.1:0-15580 GCA_948243855.1 Flueggea neowawraea | reverse complement strand
TAGAATCACTCCAGATTCCCAAAATCCTCAACACTAGGTCCTAGACGGTGTATACTCAACACTCGGTCTACGAACCAGTATGCAACATGATATGCACAAATGCATATGAAATGTAAGAATGCAAAAAGAAAACAAATAGACATATTGACCTATGGATCAGCTGTGTAGAACAGGTGCGAATATCTACGCCGTATCTCCTCCTCGGCCTCCCAAGTGGCCTCCTCAACGGAAAGATGTCTACAAATCACTTTCATTGAAGCGACCTCCTTGTTCCGAAGTCTCTTGACCTGATGGTCAACGATCCTGAGCAAAACCTCATCATAGTACAAATCCGATCAAACCTCGACTGACTGTGGAGCCAAAACATGCGATGGATCTTGAACATATCTCCTCAGAAGCGAAACATGAAATACTGGATGAACTGAAGCAAACTGAGGCGGTAATGCCAACTCATATGCCACTGCTCCAACTCGGCCAATAATCTCAAATGGACCAATGTATCTCGGGCTGAACTTGCCCTTCTTTCCAAATTTCATGACACCTTTCATTGATGACACTTTAAGGAATACATGGTCTCCAACCTCAAACTCCAAATATTTATGCTTCGGGTCAGTGTAACTCTTTTGACGACTGTGAGTAGTTTGAATCCTCTGCTGGATTAATCTCACTTTCTCAGTCATTTCCAAAATCAAATCTGGCCTCAATGTCTCTCTCTCTCCACCCTCGGCCTAACATAAGGGAGATATGCACTTCCTACCATACAGTGCCTCGTAAGGTGCCATCTCGATGCTCGAGTGGTACGAGTTGTTATAAGCAAACTCTACCAATGGCAAGTGAGAATCCCAACTCCCGGCAAAATCCACAGTGCACTCCCCCAACATATCCTCCAAGGTCTGAATCGTACGCTCGGACTGCCCATCTATCTGCGGATGAAAAGCAATGTTGAAATCCAATCAATTACCCAACTCGTCCTAAAGTTTACGCAAAAACTGGGATGTAAACTGAGGTCCTTTGTCAGACACTATGGAAACTGGCACTCCGTGTAAACATACAATCCGATCGACGTACAATTTGGAAAATAAATGTGATTATCGAAAAATATTTTGAAAAGAAAATATTTTGGCTACATCGAATTTTTGAAGTTAAATATGTTTATTTAACTTATTTATTTAGTCAATTCGGATGATTACTTTTTGTCTGCTTTGTGTGCGAAGGACTTCGAAATGATTTTTGGAAACATAACTATTCGGTATATAGTGTGTATACATATGTATTTTTATATCTGCTTGTGATATTTTTGAACTATTTTTAAAACGGTCTTTGTGAGGCATATATGAGGTGTTCTGGAGTGTTATATCTCACTTGATTTACCCCTTTCTTTTTCCTTGTTTATTTTATTTCAATCTTTCAGGTGTACTTGATAGCAGTTGTTTGATCTTCCGCACTCAGTGAGGTACTTTATCAACAGTGAATTCCTTATTGTTCGGGACTGAGTTTCAGTTTTGTTAGATGCTCAATACCGGGTAGTGGGTTATGGATTTGTATTTGATATTTTGATGGTTAATTTTTTTAACTATTATTATTATTTGTTCACTATTTTCGATAATATGAGTATATTTTATTCTACTCGGGATTACTATTTTCAAAACTTGTTATTTGTTCAACTGTTTTAATATGAATAATAAGCTGGCTAATGATAGAATAATTGGGTAGTATGTTTCTGTTCTCCTAGTGTTAGCTTCTGTATTGTCTGGGTCGGTTTTGGAGCTTAGGTATTCTTGGTTAAGTCAGTCTAATTTGTCTCCGTATCACTTTGATTATTTGCTTATGTGTACTCTTATGAGTATTTCATTAGTATTGTGGCAATAGCATGCATTCTGACATTTGCATATTTGTTCTATTGTACGATTTCTGTAGAGATACTTTGACGTTGTAAAAGACCTAGTGAGGCCACTAGGCATCGGTCTGTCGAGGCCGTCAGTCTGTTAGTAGTTGGTCAGCATGGTTTGCGTAGTATTTCAAAGGTCGCAATTTTTGCACCTCGGCCTCAGCCACCGCCAGTGGTTCAGTCGGACTTTTTCGATAGTTTCACTCAACTCCTTGATCATTTAGAGTGAGTTGCTCCTATTCAGACATCCAGAGTTCAGCCAGTAGCAGCTGCTCCAACAATTGCACCTGTTGCGCCAAATATGGATGATGGTACCCGTTTGATAAGCTTCTTAAAGCTTAAGCCACCGAGATTTAAGGGCACGATGGGAGAGGACCCACAATATTTTATCTTTGCACTTGATTATTATTTTGATGCTCTAAACTACACCGACGACACCGAAAGGATTAGATATGCAACATTTCTTTTGGACAGTCGTGCAGCAGTATGGTGGCAAGGTTTTAAGAGAAAGAGGAACATCTCTTGGACAGAGTTCAAGAATGAGCTTGTACTTTTTGTTCTCCCTCGAAGTATTAGGAATAAGAAAGCGGATGAGTTCAATGATTTTTAGCAAGAGCAGGGGATGTCTGTGTATGAGTATGAATAGAAGTTCAGAGATCTCAGTAGGTATGTGCCAGAGGAATATCATACTAAGATGGCATTGGCGAGCAAATTTCAAAAGGGTTTGTTACCAAGGTATGCTAGGTTGGTAGCAGCTCTTGGATTGGAAACAGTGGAAAAGATTGATGAGGCCTCAAGGGCCATTGAGTACGTCGATGAGAGACACTCACAGGAAACTCTTAAAAAGAGCAGGATTGGAGGATCATTGAGTGGCCATCATAGTAGAGGTTAGAGTAGCCAGTCTGTGCAGAGGCATATTTTCTTCTCAGGGCAATAAAGGCAATATAGTAACAATCATGATGTTTGTACAGTAAAGTCAGATGTGCGTACCGAGTTTCAGAGCGAAACTCCAAGTGTTGGAAGCATAAGCAGAGGTATAATTCCTTGGTGTAGTAAGTGTGAGAGAAAAACCTTGGACAGTGGGGCGAGAAAAAGTGCAACTGCTACTTCTGTAGGAAACTAGGACACATGATAGTTGGTTGTCCTCGTAGACTAGATATCGGATCCCAGGAGGGACAGTTTACGATTGGAGGCATGAGCAATGTTAGAGGTACTTCAGAATCTTTTAGGGGTGGACAATCAAAGGATCTCATTCCTTTTGGCTATGATGGCACAGGCCAACTCATTAGGAGGTTCAAGCCTCAGTTGCAGCATCAACTTGTATCTCTTATTTTTCTAAACATTTGCACATCTCTGAATGTACTCCTTTGAAAATTATGTATGCTTTTGCATCTTTCTGTATGTATTCCTTTGAATCTCTGTGAACTTTTGTATGTTTCAGCATGTATGCCCATTTGAACTTCTGTATATTTCTGTTTATTCTTTTTGATTTTGGTGTTGTACATTCTATTTTTCTTCACATTCTATTGGAATATGTTGAAATGGTGGTATTCATTGGAAAATGTTTAGAAACTCTATCACTTCTGAGTAGCTATGTCTTAGCTAAATTTGAGTTTCAGGATTACATGATTTCTTTGGATAAGCATGAGTTGGTAGCTGATATGACAATGTTAGATGTGGGTGAACTTGATGTTATTTTTAGTACAAATTGGGCTTTGACTCGGTAAGTCACATTGAATTACTTTGCGAAGTGAGTGGGCTTTTGACCGATGGATCAAAGTAAATTTTGTATCACAATAAGTGTGTCAATAGTTATGGAATGAAGAAAAATCGGTTGTGCTGGTGAATTGTATTTGGCTTTATGCCAACAGAGTCTCAAAGGCTCAGACATGAGTTTGGGAGATGTGTTATTAATGCAAAAATTTTTGATATGTTACTAATGAATTTTTAGGATTTCCACTTGATAGGGAAGTGGATTTATGATGAATTTTAGTACGGTGTTGACCCTGAAAAACTCAGGTTTGGTCCTAATATGAAGAATGAAATGGCAGTTCCAAGAGGGGGATGAATTGGAGTTTTAGCAAGTTCAAAAATTTGTTGAAAATCTTTTGCAAACAAAAGCAAATAACAAGGTTCTATTTAAATCAAGATCAAAGTATAAGTGCGGAAGCAATAAATCACCAATTCAAAAACAAGATAAAGTAAGTAAAGTAAATGAGAGAGAGTAAGGGAGAGAGAAAAACAAAGTCCAATATTTATAGTGATTCGGTCCTCTTGACCTACGTCCACTCCTCTAGATTCACTAGAGAGTTCAATCAATTATCTCCTCACTTCCGGGTAGAGGAAAACCGTTTACAACACTTGTTTTTGCGGGATATACAAGTAAACCGTTACACCTTATTTTTACGGGCTTTACAAGAAAACCGTTCACCTAGTTCTTACGCGATCAACTAGAAAACCGAAACTCTAATTTTCTAAGGCTCACTAGAAAAACCTTTCTACCCCAAGCAAACAACATTGCTTGTTACAAATTTAACCCAAAGATATTGCAAACTGTAAGCTCACTCAAACCCGGAAATATATGCAAGTATAATAGCTCAAATGGGTTATAAAGGTACAAACGAGCGATGTAGTGAATAGCAATTCTTAGCAATAGTATCTCTACTTCACTTCTGCATTGGAACGTCTAATTATAGCCACTTGAAGGAATATAGCCGTTGGAGCCTCGAAGTAACCGTTGTAAGATCAAACAAATTCTGGTCCATAATGACATCACCCTTCACTACGTGCGTTGTTCCTCTTTTGTTCATTGTTTCATCTGAGTTCTACATGTTGTGTATGCAAGTCTGCATGCGTTGATAAAACTCCAGTTGTCTTGGCTTTGATTGGATCATCATCAACGTGCATTATAGCTCCTCTACATGCGTTGTATGATGTTCTGTGTGCGTTGCTTCAAATTTCCAGAATGTTGTCACATTGCCCAGACTTCTTCTATGTGCGTTGGTGATACTTTAACGTGTGTTGTCATTATGTCAAGTCTGCAACTCTGATATTTGCACGTGATTTGTATCAGAGAATGTCAGGGGAATATTTGAATTTGAATTCCTGAGGAGCGTCTTGACTTTGTCAGCTACTCCAGCTCACCTCATCTGACACCTTTGTATTTTCATGCTTTGTGCGTGGCTCTTTGTGCTGATACTTTCTGAATTCATGTAAGAGAATATTCTCTTTTGAACTTCTGACACACTGTAATAGAATTTGGCTTTATTTCAGTTAGGCTTCGTCTACGTGCTTTGTTTCTCTCTTCTGCAAGCGTAGAGCTTCTCTTTGAAGATCACATTTTTGTTCTTCAGCGTGCATACCACTCATCTATACGTGCATCTGCATGCTTTGAATTTCTCCTCATCAAACTGGATGCTCATCAACGTGCGTTGATTACGTATACAATGTGCGTAGATGTGTATAAATCAATTCCAGTAGCATCTGTTTCACATCTATGTGCTTTGTAGTCTCTGTTGTGTGCTTAGAACACAACTATGCATGCATCAACGTGCTTTGATGACTTATAAGGTGCTATGTGGCGAGATATCAGCAGGTTTTCAACTTTGCACCTCTTTCATGGATTTTTTCATTCATCATCATCAAAACTGAACTCAACAAATAAAACTCTAATTTGTATGTGACAAATTTAATTAGGAAGTGTTTAATTCTTATGGGACAAGAAAGGAAAACCTAGTGAGACTAGGATATGAATTCGGCACACTTCTTTTAGAATAGGAAGATGACGAATTCTTGGAGGACGAGGAGAGGGAAATTTCGGCCCTATTGTGCATCTATTTAGGTCTCCTCATATGTCTATAAATAGGATGCACTCCTTGTCATTCCATTCATTTCCAAGGCAAAGCCGAAATTAAGAGTGCCACTTTCAAATAGAGATAATTATTTTGTAAGTGTTAGAATAGTGATTCTAAAAGGTGCTCCACCAAATCCAAGAAAGGTTCATTTGTGTAGATACCTCTAGACACGTTCGCACAAAGGCAACATGAGAAACAAAGGGTGGTTCGGGTTTTAATACTAAAAGCTACACCAACATCTCACGTGGCCGAACTTTCGAGCATTTGATTTAAGGTAAATCTTCTAATCCTAATCATATATGTTGATATGTATGGGTTCTTGGAGGAATTCTATGGTTAAAATTTTGTTATTTTCGTTGCACTATTTACTTATGAATGTCATAAATGAGTCGTGAATTCCAACATGTGTTTCATAATTTCAGGTCAAGGAAATTTTAGAAACTTATTAATGCCCCAATATTCAAAGTGCTCATTTACTTTTTATAAGTAAAAAAAAGTGATTTATTAAATTAGTTTGATTTGAACTTTTTTTAAGTCATTTAATTGTTTCATAAGATAAAGATTTGAATTCTCAACTTCTTGACGTTGAAGTTAACTCCAGTTCCAATACTAATGCACTATAAGGGCATTGAAAAATTCAAACTTATTTAAGTGGTTGAGAGCATATATTTTTACTTTTAAGATTTAATCCTTTACTCTTTTAGAACAAGAAAAAAAATATTAATTAGGCATGGCCTAGTTAACAAGTTGATAATGAATTATTTAGATCGGATAAATTGAGATAAGCAATTAATAATATGCTATAAAAGAATGGGCTTAATGACAAAAAATACCCAAACTATTCTAATTGTATCAATTTTGGTTTGAACAATCATAAATAGCAAAAAAAATGCCCAAACTATTCCAATTATATTAATTTTTCTTGAACTATCATAAATAGCCAAACAATGCCCAAACTATACGCATTTCTATTACCTTTTTATTGTTTATGATCGACAAATTTTAAACCTCGACATAAATACAATAGAAACGACATTGTTTTATTGGTTGTGGGTTTTTTTCTGACATCAGGTGACGTGCATGACACTTCAATAATCATCGTCCACGTAAGCGTTCCGTTAAGTCCATGTTGGCATTTAACAGAATATTTGATGAAAATTTTAACCCATGCCAGATTTGATATAATGCATACAGTTTGGGCAATTTTTTGTTATTCACGATAGTTCAAACCAAAACTGATACAATTGGAATAGTTTAAGTCTTTTTTTGCTATTTATAATAGTTTAAGTCAAAATTGATACAATTAGAATAGTTTGGACCTTTTTTTGCTATTTATGATAGTTTAAGCCAAAATTGATATAATTAGAATAGTTTGTGCATTTTTTTGTCATTAAGCCAAAAGAATGCAAACAACGATTTGCAATTTCCAATAAAAAGAATGCAAACAACGATTTACAATTTACAATAACATCGACTCATGAAATTATGAGATAGCTAGTATTATTAATTATTAATCATATGAGTGAAAGACAAAAGAAAACATGAAACATGTTTAAAACAGATTTCTCGGATATTAAGCCTTCGTTTTGCTTCATAATTGGTTGTTGCTTAAATACAACAATACAATTTGCAGTTAGAAAAATGTCTTCAAGTTCAAACCTTTAACTTTAGGGTTTAAGTGCTTTAACTATTTAGCCGTAAAGACTAGGCTACTGAGCACTTAAACTATTAATTTTGTATAAAAAAAGAGTAAAAACATGGGTATGGTCTTCCTGTGTCCATTTTGACGCTTAAATTAGTTTTCAGGGATGATCTTAGAGTTCAAGTGCAAAAAATGAGGCATTCCTTTAAATTAAACAAAGTGGAGTAATCATAGACTTTGATGGAAGAGTGGATATTAGCTCTGTGATCTTGCTAATTGGTTTTTGCCAAAATTTTAGGAGTTAACTTTTAATTGCATTTATTCGGCATGACCTATACCACAAAATGGCTCCTCATTCATGTCGTAGGGCTTTCCTAACAGAAGTAGTATCGGAATTCTCTCTTCTTGGTCTTCGGATGTTATTTGCATGATTTTTGCGATTCAAGGACCATTATGTATTTTTCCATAATGTCCAGCAATTTATAATGAAGTGTACCGACCTTTACTTCTTCATCCTTAAATTTTCTTTGCTCAACTTTATTTTGGGACTTATAATCCTTCGATTCTCTGGTTAACTGTTCTAACTCTTTTATTTGACAATTCAAATTTTTCTTAGTCTTAACATTGGTGGATTTTAAGTCTTTGATTTCTGTAAGCGTCATAGAGTTTAAGCAAGCGACAAGAAAATAAAGTCAAGAAGATAGAATTATACATACCCAAATAGAGTAAGTTCAAATGTACTGCCGACAAAAATAGTTGCTTAAACAAAAATCAGTGTATTAAGGCACTAATCTTGGAATGACTTAAATTTATATGCAATCTTACAATCACATTCTCTTGAATGTGTGTTTCCAAATGTCCCATTGAGTTTAATTCATCATGATAAGGCATGTTTTTTCTATATTCACAACCAATTGATGGGGATGGGAGAATATACAGTGTGCAGTAACTATAGTATGAGAATATGCAAAGCTGTAAATAGAATAACAATAGGTAACATAATCTAGTAGAGGTTTAAATTTCTATATGGAATAAATGCATCTGTCACAACCCGTTTCCAGACTATGACCGGCGTACGAGACAAACCATCTAAGGGAGTCCGGCCAATCTCATACAAGCCTCAAAGATTCAAAGATACTACCCAATTTGTTCATTTCAAAACATTTATTAAACAAATTTATACTATAGTAAAACAGTTCATAAATATAATAAAATATTTTCAACAAAACAAATTGTAGTTTGCTAAATCAAATGAAGTTGTAAAATAACAGTAATAACAATAATACTTTAACCAAAAATCAAAAACAAGATTGTACCCAATAATCCAATAGTCTATCGGTGTAGAGCTCTAAAATAAAGTGAAAGGAGACCGACCAAAAATACCTCGCTAACCAAATCAATCAACTCCTTACTGAGTATCTAGACATCAACAAAGTCACCGAGAACAAAGGGATTACCTGCAGGATTAAAATCCAAAAATATACAGAAAAAAGAAAATAAATGGGGTGAGAACCTAGTTAGGAATGACACTTTAGAATGTCTCATACGTGCCTCACAAAGACTTTTTTGAAAACAGTTGAAAAATACCACATGCAATATTAATTAAAAATATATACATATACACGCTAATACGTAGTAGCGTTCAAAAACCATTACAAAACGTTCGCAATCAAAGCAAATAAATGCATGCAAGCGTAGTAAAAATAATAATATCATAGTCAAAATCAGAGTATATGTAATATGGGACCAAAACAGAGGTGTGCATCTAACACTAAAATCAAAAGTGATGTGGTATATGCCAACATCCAATGTGTATGACAAACGTGAACTCCGCCACTAATCAAAATTAAATTATGTGACGGGTCGAAATACATGGCTAACGACATCTCTAATAGTTGGGACTTCTCAAAGCTTTGATATACCAAATACGACATATCTCGTAGCATAGTTGTCCCATATCAAAACAAAATCATACTAGTATAGTACAAAAACAAAGTCATGCAAATTAGAATCAAAATCATAAAGGATATATAATACATATATATCGAGTTTCAAAACATAATACTGATTATTTAACCACATAATTAGATTATTAAATTAATCAATCTTTGAATTAGTCCAATTTCAAAATAATCAAAGCCAACACATCAAAAACAAAATAGAGTTTCGAGACACAACCTATGTGTCTGAAGCTGTCATCCACTCACCTGGACGTTGTGCCAATAATCCAATCATTGAACGCAGACAGATGACTAGCCACCTCAAATATGCAACAGAGTTGATACAATAATACCAGAAACGAAGGTATAGCAATCACGTATCAAAGGGAAATGATGGTATTGTGGTTGTACCGAAATACGTACAAATACATATGCAGACTCAAACCATCAAATAGAGCCCAAAAACCCATTTCGGATAAAAGCCTATCATGATAAATCAAATATTACACCTCGGTGTAAAATTACAATTTGATCTCCGAGACTTTGAAAAACTACAAATTAGTTCCTAGTCCACGTAAAATTACAAAGTAGTCCTCAAATGAGTTCTCTAAGTAGTCAAAATTTTCAAAAGAGTCTTCAAACACTCAGAAATTACAAATCTATACTCAATTCTTCAAAATTACAAATCTGATCGAAAGTTTTTCAAAATTACAAATCTGAGCCTCAGGTTTCTAAAATTACAAATCTAGGTTTCAGTCTTCAGAAATTACAAATCTAGGCTAAACATTTCAGAAATTTACAACACTAGATTAAGACCAAAATTTATTCTCAAAAATATTGAAAGTACAATTCGGTCGATACCCGATGTAACCAAACACCCACATTGGTCAATCTCAACCTCATAAACACCAATCCATCAACAATTTCGTCAAACAAACTCAAAATCTTCCAAAATCAACCAAAACTGTCCAAAACCCTAACCCATTTTCAAACAACATCAAATCTTATGATTTCAAGCTCAATATGGATGTTTCTACCCTTGTTCTATCATAATATAACATCCTCTAACATCCATTTCATCAAAAACAACCAAAATCAATCTAAATCTTCAAAACCAGCACCTACCAAACCTATGAATCAAAACGTGATTTAATACAAAAATGGAAGAAAAGAAATGGTTAGAGACGTGTTCTTACCTGAAGGATTTGAAAGGAAGCAATAGAGAGAGCTCTATATGTGTTTGAGAGAGATTTAAGTGGAAAAATGAGTGAAAATGAAAAAGGGGTCGGGTTTTGGGGGTTATAAGCTCTATCGGATCAAAATGCACCATTTTAATGTTTTTACAAAGCAACGAACATCATTTATGTGTGCAGCATATGTTATAGGGCCACAACGTACGTCCCCCAAGGCCAAAACGTACGTTATACAACTTCCAGAGGCCTCTGATATGAAGAAATGCACCATATCGTACGTTGTATAAGGTCTACCGTATGTTATACCCACATCAACGTACATTGATCATGCCACACCCAGATAACGTACGTTGCACCTCTTCCCAACGTATGTTATCAGCATTTTCGCCCATCTACTTGATGTTTCACGCTTCCAAACTTGTCCAGGACCATCCTTGAGGTTTCATAACACCTAAACCTTCAAAATTACATCTGTTAACCATCATTAAAGGTCGAATCATCATCCAAATCATCAAATCATTATCGAAAAATCTCAAGAACTGAATCGACATCGAATGGAAAGCTACAGGAATCCAATCGGAACATGCGAGATATTACAACATCATTTGTTTCGCCTGAATATTCTGATGTAGAAAAGTATTCTTGATCCAGTAGAACCTTCACAAGGAAATGATTTGTATTACAAGATGTAAAACGTTGCAAATTAAGTAAATCAACTAACTTTAAGTAGTCTCACTGGATCCGGAATCGAAATATGAAAATTGCAATCCTGTTTCCACAATCTAAGTGCCCAACTTGTCTTCCACTTTCACAAACTTATGTTCTAATATTTCAAGTATGTGATAATGTGTTTTTATTGCAGAGAGTCTATGCATTAATTCGTCAGTTTTTCTTTTTGCTTTATATTAGTATCAAAATATCATGAGGAGTTGCCCATAATATTTGGCACATATGTGCTTTTTGGCAACTGCAAAATAGTTGCATTTCTTGCAACTACTGTGTTGGTTCCTTTTAGGTTCAGGTCAACTCGTCATGGGCGACCTGACTCGATTTTCAACACGAGATGACCTCAGTTCGTGCAATCTTGCGATGCCAAACAATTCAATATAGAACTCATTAACGATATTCAATGACATATTAGAAATATATTCTTCTCTCGATATCTTTCTCTTTTGACATCCATCGCATTGTTGCAATACTTTCCTCTAACTTCTACTCCAATTCCAATAACTCTATGTGTACTTGCATTTGTTTCATCTTAATCAAGATGCATTCCAAACATTGATGATTTTTATAATTAATCTCTTCCATAAGAGTCTCAACAAGCTCATTTACTATGTCAAACTCCTCTTGATAATAAAGCATCTCCATTTAGGCTCTGTTAAGAATTCGGCCTTATAGAGATTGAATTAAGAAGAGTGATTAATTAATAAGATTTAATTAATTAGCTAAAAGAAAAGGAAGAAATTGGAAATAGGAAAGGGAGAAATTCTTATTCAAGTAGGACTTGAAAAGAAATTCAACCTAGGGTTTTGGAGGGGCTGCACATACAATTCAGCTATGGTTTATGGTAGCCACAGTTCACTCCTATTTTCTCTCATTGTCTTTCCTAACCGAAACCCTAATTGGAGGAGAGAGAATTTGATTTTTGATACTCCAAATATTCGGCTATGGTTTTCTTTTTCTTACTCCACCCGAAACCCTAATAATAAATAGGAAGATATTTTGATTCTCATTGGACTTTTGCTAATCTAGGGTCCGACCATCTTCTGAAAAGGAAAAAGAAAAACTGATTTTCTTTTCTCTAGAAAAATCCGAATTTCTCAAGGCATCAAAAGGAGTTTCTTTTAGTGCTAGGACACATTAGCCTAACCAATGATCTTGTGTGTGTGAGAGAGTATTGGGGAGTCATATTTTGGTAGTCCCTCTGTCAATTACATTCGGCATAAACAAATGAGGAAGGAGGAAGCAATTTGGCCTGCCTTGGTTTTGGAGAAAAATGAATTCGGAAAAAAAAATTGAGGTACATATATTCGACTGCCTTGATCAATTATTTTACATTCATAGATCCTGTTTTGTTTCTTGTGTGATATATAGTTGTTTTTCGCTGCGTTTAATGTTGTTTACTCACATAAAAAGACCAACACGTACAACACCATCTTTCTCACCCTGGTAGAAAAACTTGTTAGTATTGTACCCTAGTCTAATTATTGATATACATTGTCATCACATTTATTATCTAATAAATAGACATTTCATTTCATATCTATAAAATATTGTATTGTTTTATGACGATAAAACTTCTACGAATAGTTTATTCTTTCTTCTGTCATCGAGTGTGACTTGATAGTAAAACTATAAGGTAAAAGGAATATTATTCTAAATGTCCATAATCGATTGTTATCATGGGAATGATAATGATGAACGCATATTCATACGTATTTATGTGCATTAATTTATATTATTTTGAATATGAATTGAGTGTTTGTCATTAGTTTTTGTACTTCTATGCTTTATATTGTGTTTTTCATGTAAATTGATGAAACAAATGAAAACAAGTCAAAACGGGGCTTGAACGATGAAATTTCAGGAATTGAGAGTGAGATACGACCTTGGAATGATGAAACACGCCCGTGGGACACTTGGGGAAGCAAATCCATGCACAACTGAGCATCCACACGAGCAAAATCTATTAGGACGTGTCATTTCGTATGTCGTGTCAAGAACAAGGAGGTGACTCAGTGTCGCAAGCCGATGCAAGGAATTGATATGTATAAGCCACCGTGATTGGTCATACAATAACGTCTAGCTAGTGACGTTAAACAAGCACTTCTTGCGAGGCAACCTAAGTTTGGTTTAGTTGATTTTATTTTGCATTTCATTTCTTTTAGTTTGTTTTTATTTTCATATTTTATTTTACTTTAGTATGTTATTTTGTTTTAGTTGTTTTTATGTTTTGCAAGGGACTCTCCCAGCTTGGATGCAATTCCCGCCAAGACTCATCTCTATAGACCTAATTTCAGGGAAGTTCCAAAACTCTCTAATTTAATCCCTTCTCATTTGCTTTAGGTGTTTTAATTCTTTACTTTGAGTACAATGTAAAATTTAAGTGTGGGGTAGGGGTAAATTAGCGTGAATTTTAAAATTTTTTTATCGAGTTCTTGATATTGTGGCTGTGGGATGCACGTTATTTGTTGATGTGAATAGATTGACTAGTTGAGAATTTTTTATATGCATTTGTTACTGGAAAATTTGAGTTGCATGTTTTAGATCTACATTAGTTTTGAGCTTGTAGCCAAATTGGTTGTTTTGGTTTTGTCACTCATTTGACTCATTATTTAATGAATGAAATTGTGATGCGGGCACGATATTGAATAATTTGAAAGAAAAAAAAAAGTTTATTGGTTTTTTTAAACCTAAATTAGGACAAGTAGATGGGGTTCGATCCCTACTCCGTTGTCTTAGACATTAGTATGCAAAGCACTGCCACAAAGGGTTGCCTTAGTAACTGGGAACACTCATCATAAATGAACAGTTTTCACGTCAAACAGACTATCATTTGTGGAGGAAACTTCAAGTGCAAAAATAAAGCACTAAGGTCGTGCTCGATATTTACTGACTGTGTTTGTAGCAATGCAAGCCAAAATGTTGAAAATATACAACTAATGTATATTTACTATCAAATTTGCCCGCAAATATCTTATGCTTAAATGTTTTATGTTTAATTGAATCAATGACTTGAATGGGTGATCGAGTCAAATCGGCTACTTTAGTTTTGAGCTCTAACTCGTGTGTGGTTTGAGACCTCGATTTGGATTGACTAGTGATATATGCATTTCTTAGATTCTCCGCTACTCAGTTTATTTTTTTTGACATCTAATATGAAGTTTCGTACCACGGTAGATTAAATTTGATTGAAATATTTTTCCCTTGTTTTAATTCTTTCTTTCCTTGAAGACAAGCAAAAGCTTAAGTGTGGGGTATTTTGATGAACACATATTCATATGTATTTATGTGCATTAATTTATATTGTTTTGAATATGAATTGAGTGTTTGTCATTAGTTTTGGTACTTTTATGCTTTATATTGTGTTTTTCAGGTAAATTGATGATGTCTTGATGAAACAAATGAAAACAAGTCGAAACGGGCTTGAACGATGATATTTTATGCATTAAGAGTGAGATACGGCCTTGGAATGATGAAACACGCCCGTGGAACACTTGAGGAAGCAAATATATGCACAATTGAGCATCTACAGACAGAATTTGGATGTCCACAGCCGTGGGAGAGGCCGTGTAACCCACTGGAACTTGAAAACTGAGGGACACGAACAACAATGCAATCACACAGTCAGAGCAGCTTAAGACACAGACATGAAGCCATGTTTGTGTATTTACCCAGCCGAAGATCATTCGTTCCACGGACAAAAACTCAACACACGGACAAATGAACATCTTACACGGACAGAAACCTTGTCCATGTACTTTGCACAAGTGCGAAATTGAAGGAATTTTGATGGCACATGGACGGAACAGCTTGGGCATGGTCGTGGTCGTTCCCGTGTTTTACTTCAGATGCCTTAAATCGCCTATTTAGGTGGGGTTTGACATTAATTGAAGAAGGAGCCGACTTGGAGACAAATACACATCTTTAGAGGTCAGAGAACGTGGGAACAAAGGAGAACACACACACTTGGACATCAAGAACGAAGTGATTTCAAGAAGAATTGGAGGATTCAATCATGGGTTTTCCTTCTCTCTCTAGATTTCTCTTTGTTTTTGTTGTATATCTCTCTTTATTTATGAACTAATTATATTGCGTACCTAGATGTGATGAACCCTAGGCAGACTATGTGATGTTGGATTATGTTATTCATTCAATTAATTTATGGATTGCGACTCAATTATGATTTATATTGCGTATTGTTGAATTGATTGTTGCTAGCCTTTCGATTCCAATATTGTTTCGTGCATGTGAAATCGAGAGATTCTGTGTATGATAGAGCGTTCATAATTGAGAGGAGTTGCATGCAAACCTAGAGATAGGTCGACATAAATCCTCCG
>CAODLS011088353.1:0-11576 GCA_948243855.1 Flueggea neowawraea | reverse complement strand
ACTTCCTAATTAATTTTGTCACATACTAAGTAGGACTTTATTTTCCTTGTTAAACAAGAATAAAACTTCTAATTATTCATGGACTCCTAATTAGTTAGTGCATGTGCCGAAATACTCCTTGTCACACAAGGAAAGTGATTCCTAAAAAATAGGAGGATGGATGCCGAATTTCTCACTCCTTGTTTAGGTTTATTGTGCCGAAATTCTTCCTCCTTATTTAGGTTTATTGTGTCGAAATTCACATGGGTTTCATTAATATTATTGAGCTTTTAATTATATGATACTTTATCATAAAATAAATCACTCATATGAGCCTAATTATGTCACACATAATTAAATAATTATAACCATGATAATTGATGATTCATATTAAAAACCCATTACATTAATGGACCATGTATTAAATCTTATTTAACACATAAATCATAAAACCCTAAAGTATTATTGATTAATCAAATCAATCATTTTAATAATTCTATTACCACAAAGAGAGAACTTTTGTAAACATTCCAATTCGTTTTTGTGTGTGACCCAATAGGTCCACTCGAGATTAGCAATGTGCCTCGTTCCAAAACACATGGGCCCAAAGTCCATAAGAGGTATCTAATAATACACTATGGCAACCCAAAATCGAGTGGTATTGGTAATTCGAGTTAACCTTTCACAATTTGATAATCAGTCATTTTGTCTCACGATATCTATATTAAGCATAAGTCATGGTCACATATCAACCTTATATTGCTTAATGTGTTTCTTGATCCCAAGTAGATTGATATACAAATGACATTGATAAACCCTTTTATCAATTCATTTGAGTATGCATACATTCAATCAATCCTACTCATCAAGTGGCCTAAAGATATCACTCTTCATAAGAGGAACAAATCCATGACTCTCACCATCACTCTCTATAAGACTCACCAATCATAGCCTTTATTGTTATCCTGTTACGGATAATGTTTGACTAAGTCAAAACATGTGATTCATCATGTAGGAGTCGATAGTGAGTTTCAGTCGGAGGACTCAAAACATCACAACTACATGAAAGCTACTTGTGACATTGATCCATGAAGTGCTTTCATAGTGGGCCAGTCCAATCTAACATGTATCTATGTTCTAAATGATATCACATATACATAATCAGTAAAACATGATTATCCTCTTAGCAACATACTAACCTTGGCTTGTCATCATTCCCATGGTAACAATCGATTAGGGGCGTTTAGATTATTATCCTTTTTACCTTATGATTTTACTATCAAGTCACACACTTGATGACATAAAGAAGAATAAATATTCATGGATGATTTATTGTCATAAACAATATAATATTTCATAGATATGAAATAAAATGCCTCTTTATTAAATAATAAATATAATGACAATGCATATCAATGATTGGACTAGGGCACAAAACTAACAATCTCCCACTTGCATTAGTCCCAATAAAAAACAAACCTAACACCTAAAGACCTAATGTGTCTTTCATGTTTTGGTTCAGGGAGATCCTTTGTCAAAGGATCCGTTACATTGTCATTAGTGTCAACTCTGCATATTTTAACATCTCCTCTTTCGAATATCTCTGGAATAAGGTGAACGTCCAAGTATGTTTTTGGTTCTTTGTGTAATCATAACACAAGTCTACTGGATTTGCGGTGCTTGGGACAACATCCAAACCAATAATGAACTTCTTGTGCCAAACAACCTCATTTGCAGAGTCCAACGCAGCTATGTACTCAGACTATGTAGTAAAATTGACCATTCCTTTCTTGGAAACCAGCATGCTAAATCCCTTTTTGCATTTTACCAACATACACATTTTCACTTAGTCCAATGAGTCTCTTAGATCTATCTCTATACATTTTGTCTCCCTAGGATAAGTGAGGCTTCACCTAAGTATTTCTTTGCAAAACACTTTCTTAATGAAGTCTTGAAACTCTTCAAGGTTGGAACACTGTTTCCAATGATTAAGATGTTGTTATCATACAGTACTAAAAGCACTAACGTACTCCCACTAACCCTCTTCTACACACAAGGCTCGTCATCATTGTTGATGAATCCAAACTCTTTGGCTATTTCATCAAAACAATGATTCCAACTTTATAATACTTGCTTCAATCAATAAATGGATCTTTTAAAGCTTGTATACCTTACTAGAATTCTTAGAATCGACGAAACCCTCAGGTTGTGTCATGTACACATCATCGAGGAGGTTTCCATTTAGGAAAGCAGTTTTGACATCCATTTTCCATATCTCGTAGTCATAATATGCAGCTATGGCAAGAAGAATCTAATGGATTTGAGCATGACATCTGGTGAAAAGGTTTCGTTATAGTCAATATCATGAGTTTGTCTAAAACCTTTTGCAACTAGTCTTGCCTTGAAGATCCCATCGGCTTTTAACTTATAAATCCATTTGCAATCAATGACTTTGGCTCCATCGGGTGGATCCACCAAGTTCCAAACTTGGTTGTCATACATAGATTGCATTTCTGATTTCATGGCTTCATGCCATGTCATATAATTTGGATCTACAAGCGGACGACTGAGCTGATGATTTCTCATCCTTAGAACCAAGATCTGCGCACGCTCTACCATGTATAATGCACACAATTATTTACTCACACTCACGGTGCACATTTTAGTAACGTTCCACGTACACTGAATCTCTCCAACGTACACAGACATGTTGAGGAACCTTCAGGGCCCATCTCAGACATCGATCAACGCACGCAAAACTCCTCATGTACGCACGTAGATGACCTCAAGACTCTCCAACGAACGCATAACACACGTTCAACCCGTCCAATCAAACCTAAAAAATCAAAATGCCTCATAGCCATAACAGCCCGAAACTAGACAAAATGCTACAGTACTTTGACTATAACAGTAAGGGATATTACATACTTTCCCCCTCAAAAGAAATTTGTCCTCGAATTTTGAAATAAAACAGATCTTACTCAGATCAATACTAACCTCTAGAATCAAAATTGCCCATCTACCTCTCAACTAGCTAGATACCATGCAATCATGTAGAAACAAAAATGCAGTGTCCCTGTAGAAACAACATGCAGAAATAAATATGCAAAGACAAAAATGAAGGCACTGACCTAGGAATCAACAGAGATAAACAAATGCGGATATATGTGCCACATCTCATCCTCATACTCCAAGATAGCCTTCTCAATAGAATGATGTCTCCATATCACTTTTACTGATGCTATCTCCTTGTTACATAACCTCTTAACTTGTCGATCGAAAATCCTTACGGGATGCTCTTCGTAAGATAAATCAGATCAGATCTCAACAAATTGAGGTACCAAAATGTGAGATGGATTAGGAACATACTTTCTCAAAAGTGATATATGGAACATGATGAACAGAAGCAAACTGAGGTGCAAATGCCAACTCATACGCAACAGACCCTACACGACTAATGATCTCAAATGGACCAATTTATCTCAGGCTCAACTTGTCCTTCTTCCCAAATCCATCATACCCTTCATCGGTGAGATCTTGAGAAATACATGGTCTCTAATTTCAAATTATAGACGCTTACACTTTTGGTCTGTGTAACTCTTTTGTCGACTACCAGTAGTCTAGATCCTCTGTTGGATTATTCTGACTTTCTTAGTAGTCTCCAAAATAAGATCTGGTCCCAGTGGCTCTCTCTCTCCGACCTTTACCCAACAAAACCCATCGTGATACTATCCTACTTGCACTCCGAAAGAGGCAATTGTTGTAAACATCTAGAAGGACACTGATGCTCAAATTTAACATGCTGACAGGTCAAACACTGGCTAACAAAATCAGCTATGTTCATCTTCATTCCAGGCCACCAATAGGATCCTTGAAGATCTTGATACATCTTAATGTACCCTGGATGTACAGAATATGTGGAGTTGTGGCCCTCAGTCATAATCTCATCACGTAATCCACTAGAAGATGGTACGCACAACCGTAACCCAAACCACAACACTCCTGAATCATCAACACTAAATGTAGGTACACCAGATGATCTAACTTTCTCGATCAGACTCTGCATCTCAGAATCCTCCGTCTAGGACTCCCTAATCCTATCCAACAAAATAAGCCTTGTCTCAACGTGACCAAACAAAACACCGAAGTCATCAAATTGTAACTCCACTCTATCTGCCATCAACTACTGCAACTCAGACACCGTTGGTCGCTTCTCTACTGCGATGTGAGCTAAACTCCCCATCGAATTCCTACTAAAGGCATCAACCACGAAGTTCGAAAATTCAACCTCTCGAATTGGTACCAGGCTGTACCTCAATAGCAAATTCAACCTCTTGCTCAGGAGGTAGTCCTGGTAACTCATCAGGAAATACATCAGAGAACTCTCGTATCGTAGGTATGTACTCCAACTTCAATCCCAAACTAATCGGCTCTTTAAGTACAAAATCTAGGTACACCTCACAGCCAGGGTGAATAATCTTTTTAGCTCTAACGACAGAAATGTACCCTCGCACAACGTTGTCACGCTCACCTTGATAACAAAATTCACTCTAACCTTGCGGTAGAAATCATACTCTCTTCGCAAAACAGTCTAAGATATTGTGCCAAGTCAAAAGTCAATCCATACCAATTATAACTCCGAACTCCTCGATGTCCAACAAAATCAGATCATTTATCAACTCGTGCCCTTCAACAGCAATCACACAACCTCATACTCCAAATTCAGTTAGCATCTTACTACCCAAATGTGAAGATACTTCCAACAAAGAGTCTAACTGACTCAAATCTAACCCCGCTCGCTCTACAAAATATGGTGTGACAAACAAATGTGATGCACTATAATCAAATAATGTATATGCAAAAGTACCAGAGATAAGTAACGTACCAGTCACTACGACATTAGAGGTCTAACCCTTCTAATGTGTCAGATGATAAACTCGGGCTTGTCCACTAATAGCAGACCTGCTCGGTCTAGCCTAACCACGACCACTGCCCTTCCCACTCTGGCTACGAGCTCTTGAATTAGTGGTACCTCAGCCTGCTCCTCTGCCATTTGTCATGCTAGTAGCGCCCGAACCTCCTACTACCAATTGAACCGACTGTGATCCTAACTCACATCTCAGAGGAAAGTTAGCAATCTTGTGTCCAAGCTGCCTGCAGTGAAAATAAAGTCCTACGACCCTGGCAAAAGTACCAGAGTGTCTCCTCCCACAAGTCTCACAAACTGTCTATGAGCCTCCATCACTCTGACTCCCTGGTATGCACAGCTACTGCTCTAGGACTCTTGACTCTTCCTCTAGCCCCTAAAACAATATTTGCATCCCCAGTTTGACTGACTACTCTGACCACGACCCTACTGGCCTCTAGAAACACCTTATGTCTTTGCCCTCTTGGGCTCCTTCGGCTGCTTCTCATCTTGATACTCCATACGCCTCGCAGCCTCTGAAATCTGAGCAACAGTTTTCAACCTCTCGGTCACTACCACCCTTTTGATCTTAAGTATCAACAGTTTTCAACCTCTGGGCGCAGCCTCCATACCAGAGTGTCTTTGCCCTCTACCATTCATTTATTCATAAAACATTTTCGGTAAAACATTAGAGGAAAATCATATACATTTATACGAAAGCAATCTTTAACAAAATGCAATATATGCAAAACATTTACAAAGCGAACTAGTTGCAAATCAGTATACGAAAATAAAACACAGACCCCATAACCCAACAACATCTCGGATGTGAAGCTCTAATACCAATGAAGTAGCTCGACCAAGAGGCGCTAATAACCAAAAACGTCAATGTCTCACTGGGCGTAGATGCAAAATGTTGTCGCGTCCAGTCAATCTGTAAAATGGAAACAAGGCAACACATAAAACAAAAGGGTCAAAACCAAGTGAGGGACAACACTCCAGAACACCTCATACGTGCCTCACAAAGACTGGTTTGAAAATCATTTGAAAACTATCACATACGGTATACGATAGGTATATATATATACACACTATATTCATAGTATAGTTGGAAAGAAAATGCTTTGAAAATATTTACACCAAAAACAAACACTTACACATTGGTAAAATACTACCAATAGTATTATGTTTTCATGAAAACATAATATACTTATCATGGGACCATAGTTAATCGTGGTGTGGTCTATGACACTCTCCCATCGTATAATGATCGTGGACTCTGCCACTGATCCATAATCCAATCATGTACTGGCCCAGGGTAACATAGCTACCGTCTACCTCGATAGCTAGGTTATAACATGCATTGGTATACCAAAGACTACGTAACCCGTAGCGAAGGTGTCCTACAATAAAAAGCATAATCAAAACCATGCATATCTCATATTCAAAACATGTGAAAACATATATATAAATATATATATATGTAATTTCCCTAAAAAAATCCATGAATATTTATTCACATAATCTATTTCATATAATTAACCAATCCTTAGATTAGTCAAGTTTCCAAATATATGATAACACACATCAAAAACAACTATACAGTTTCAAGACATAACCTATGTGTCTGAAGCTGTCATCCACTCACCTGGATGTCCCAAGCTCTAGGAATCCAATCAAAGACCACTGGTGGGTGGCTGCTAGTGCTAACAAGCACAAGATGTTGTAACCAATGCAACATAATAATCATCAAATATGGTACTATGACCTTAACGAATGCATGAGTGCAATGCAATGCATATGCCAAACTCTCGAATGAGCTATTCCCAACTAACCGAACACTCTCAAGTACTTTAAACATCCTAAAAACATGAATCTAACATCATCTGTCTCAAAACAGATCATAATAATTGAGAATCAACAATCTCAATTTTGGATCAAATGTACCTCAAGGTACAAATCATCAAATCCATCAAAACCAACCATGATTATTGTATCTCTAACTCATATTCATCAAAATATAACAGAAATAAACTCCTAATAAGTCAGAAATCCATGAGAATCCAAACCCTCGCTCATATTACACCCATATCACACAACTATAAAAACTCCCAAAACCAAAACTAGAATCTATTGATTCCAAACTCACTCAATCATAACCTAACATCAGACAACTCTAATCCATCAGAAACAAAGAAATCAAAACAATCCGTAAATCTTAGCTAAATTCCTATATGAATGATCATTGATCAAAATCAAGGAAAAGGAAGGATCAAAGAGTAATTCTTACCTTAGAGATCCAAGAGGAAACAAAGAAAAGCAAGAGAAGCAAAGGAAATGGAAAGAGATGATTGAGAGAGTTATTTCAGTGGTTGAGAGTAAGTTATGACGGAAAAGAACAGTTGGAGGTATTTATAGCCTCACACAACCGACATGCCACGTTGCACTGACAGCCTTCCAGAAGGTATGCATCTATGTGCACAGTACTCCTTCTATGCGCGTAGTTTCGTTCTCCACATGGGTTGTACCCTCCTCAATGTACGCAGAAGGCTGAGCTGATGATTTCTCATCCTCAAAACTAAGATCTACACACGCTTTACCATGTACAATGCACACGGTTCTTTCCTCACACTCAGGGTGCACGTTCCAGTAACGTTCCACGTACACTGAAGCTTCCAACTCACGCAGACGTGCTGAGGCACCCCATGGCCCATCTCATATGTCGATCAACGCACTCAAAACTCTTCATCTATGTACGTAGATGACTTCCAGACTCTCTAATGCACGCAGAATGCATGTTGAACACTTCCAACCGAGATCAAACCTCAAAAATCAAAATTCCTCACATTCGTAACACCCCAAAACTAGACGAAATGCTACAGTACTCTGACTATAACTGTAAGGGATATTACAAAAGGATTCCACACATATGGTGGTAAAAAGATATATAAATCAGTTATGATATCTCTTACGAAGATAACCCCTGTGGTAGCACAAAATTTTCTTTGAACCAAGCTAAAGCTTTTCGAACGAGGAATTATTAGATCGAGCCCACAGGCCCAGGAAAAGATTTGCCAATTCCGACAACATGATAAAGGCACATGTCCAACTTGTACAGCGGATATTACAGATAAGGCCACTATAGATAATTCTGGCTTAAATTTGATGGATAACGACTAAAGCTAAAAGCTGACACCTCGATGTATAAAGTCTGAAAAGACAAGTGATTGATACCAAAGTCAAAAAATGACAAATAGATACGACAAAGGCGTCGCTACTGTTTATGACACTATACTCGACAAAGACCACTGTCCATATCACTGTATCCGAAAGATGTCACTATTTCAATAGTTGATAAGATATAAAGGTGTACAATATAGTTTATTTTTCTTTTCGATTCTGTAATTCAGTTCCGAAGAGTGTCTATAAAAGGAGAAGCGTTCAAGGAAGGAGGACACGGGAAGAGCGAGAGACACATACAACTTCCAACCTTCAAACATTTCTTCATATGTAATAGTTTGTAGTTTGATAGTACTAATTTTTCAGTCTAAAGAAGTACTACGTTGTAAGATAAACCATGAGAAAATAAATAGTTTGTTTATCTATCCATCTATGTTAGAGTATAAACAAAGATCCAAAACACTTTTTACCCTGATTCCTTACGCATCTCGGTAGGAAACGAATTGAGGTTGTGCTGGATTTCACTGAAGGTGCTACAGGATAGTTACCTAGGCTACTAGTTTGTGGCTGAGACGCCTGTTAAAAGGTCAGTGGTGCAACCCGATGGATCTCCTGTCAAAATGGATGATAGGTATGGAAGCATACTAAACCCTTTTGTTTTATATTATTACATGGTTTGGATAGATAAATTTAATTCATGGATAATATTGTAGAAAAAATTGGTTACTATCTTGTTCATTTAGATATATTGTCTAAAACAAATATGAAAGCGATTATTACTGAAATTTTAGCACAGATAGAAGCCGAACATGAGAATAATCGAGAATTTAGAACTCTAGATTATGCTAGAAAAATGATATTCATGATTAAAATGAAACAAACATCAGAATACTTACGTAATAGTTCATTTGATACAAGAACAATTTTAGAACATATTGATAGAGAAGACGTTGATTAAAAAACGATGTCAGAAGCTGCTGAAGGTTTAGGTTATAAAGTTATTGTCACTTTGCCTGATAATCAAAATCTTTATTTTATAGTTTCTATTCTAGAATAATTTATATTTACATCTGAATTTCCAGTTGGAACTAGTTTTCAGATAGTTGGATTAGTACAAGGATATAATAATTAAAATGTCGATATCTGGTCAAGTTTTATATTATGTTGTATATGTTACACTACCCAACGATAACCATAAAATTTATTACTTAGTTAATTCCCGGGACCATGACCAGCGTACGAGGTGAACCGTCTATAGAAGCCCAGCCCATCCCGGACAAGCCTCTAAAGTGCAGAACTTCTACTCAAAAATCATATTCAAATAAATAATAAAATCAAATAAAGGTTTAAACATTATTTAATTAAAACAAAATATATCTAATATTAAGTGAAGAAAATATTTCAAATTAAAACATTTGAAATGTCAGAAAAATAATAGAAACAAAAACAAATCCCACAGGAACCCTGTGTAGAGCATCTAACAAATCATACAAACAGGGCCCAATCAGAAGGGCTCTCATTACCAAGCCAAATAACTCCTCACTGAGCGGAGACTGCCGATGATCGAGATCACCTGAAAGACAGAGTTTAAGAAAAACAAAACAAAGAAAGGAGGTCAAACCCAGTGAGGGACAACACTCCAGATAGCCTCATACGTGTCTCACAATGATTATTTTGAAAATAGTTCTAAAATACCACATGCATATATAGTCAATATATATATACATATATATACATGCTACATATGTAATAGCGATTCAAAAACCATTTCGAAATCGTTCGCAATCAAGACAAACAGTATGCACAAAAAACTTCAGAAAACTAAACCAAAATCTTTCCAAGAATTTTGTCAAAACTTATCAAAATTGATGTATTTTCAAACACAAAACACAACCTTTCCAGAAACGTTTTACCTCATCGAAATTTCAAAATAAAAACCTTTTTAAGGTTATACCAAAAGCTCTGCTCAAAAAACTCGCGGACAAGCTCGTTTATATGTTCATGAACAATGCTCGTGAACAAACTCAGTTGTAAGCTCGTTTATATATATATGTGTGTGTGTGTGTGTGTGTTTACATATGTTTTAAACTAAATTATGAAAAAAAAAACTTATGCTTGGAATATTATTTAATATTTAAGTTACATCAACAAAAGTGCAAGTTTGTACTAATCGACTATGCCTATAAAGTACAAGTATGCTGACATAAGGTCTAATATTATATTAAATTTGTGAAACAAATTGAAACTTCTAATAGTTTTTTGTTCAACTGCATGTTCAACATGATTTTATTGAACAAATCTAAACTTAAATGTATTATCTTTAGAACTTTTGTCCAATTTGAACTTGAAATCTTATTTATGATTTTATTTGAGTCTTTGTTGAGTCGAGCTCAAAAATCTTGCAAAACAAGCTCGTGAGATCGCAAACCTTGTAACAAGCTGAGTTTGAACAAGATTTAGCTCGAGCTCAAAAAATTTTAGTCGAGCCGAACTTGAATACTTCAAAGCTCGGCTCGGGTCGGTTACACCCCTACCATTGGCCCATCCAGGTATCGAACCTGCGACCTTCGACTTATTAGCACGACACTCTAACCAACTGAACTAATAGGCCATCTTAACATTTTAGTACGATTTACAATCTCAGGTACGATTTACTAATCTCAGGTAGTTTTATGTGATGGACATCTTAGGCTATTTTTTTTTACAACAAAAAAAATTTAACATGTATTTTGGCATGTAGACAGTTAAATCAACGGTTAACTTTGGCACCGAGGATCTAAAGTCTCGACCCTTTTATATTAAAAACCATTCTAATAATCATGAGTTATAAATTAACTGATAAAATCATAGTTAATATGATTGAACGTTTCATTTAATTATAATTAAGCAGCTATAATCAATTTAAACACAACGCTGCGTACTTAAATTTTTTGCGAATTGTACGTTTTAATTATATATATTGCACCGAAATTTTATTTATTTATTTACCGCCATTTTCATCGAATAGTCCAAAAACGACTACTACCATAAAATTTCCTATCCAAGAAAACAAACAGTACGATAGCATTATTGGGTATCACCTGGAGGTCCTGGACTAATCAATTGAATTTCAATGGTCCACCACACATCACATAATTGTATACTAGGTTGGGTTTCTCATATTTCCAGCACAGTTTCCCGGGAATCATCAAAAAACCCACTAGAGTCGGAACGTTCTTCCTATGTAGTCTAGACAATAATACAAATATTAGGTTGTGCAAAAGAATCTAGTTGGTGGTTCAGGAAAAGATCTATCTTGCACTCTCTTTTACTTTACCATCGTCCGCTTCAACCTTTTGGTAATGATTTCGTGCCTTCGTGCCTTTTGTATGCTTTCAATTTGTTCTCTACTAGCAATTTGGTCCTTTTTGTTTTGGTGATGGCCCATGGGTCATCTACTCATCTTCGCTTAGGATACTCTAGAGTTTGCATCACGAGGAGCTTTAAGAGGCTGAACTTCGTTCATGATGGC